>JAULBU010049171.1:0-13166 GCA_032358235.1 Odonthalia washingtoniensis | reverse complement strand
CATCTGTACTGCCTTAGAGTACGCCCCATTTACCGCCGACTTGCCGAAAAAGGGGCCTAATTAAGGGGGTATGCACGGACAGAACCACCTTAATATTTAATATTAATAAAGACAAGCGTTCTT
Source organism: Odonthalia washingtoniensis (assembly GCA_032358235.1). Lineage (NCBI taxonomy): Eukaryota > Rhodophyta > Florideophyceae > Ceramiales > Rhodomelaceae > Odonthalia > Odonthalia washingtoniensis. The sequence continues at coordinate 13,043 of JAULBU010049171.1, read as the reverse complement.
CAGACTTCAATTGCTCCAAATGTTTGCTTCGACATAATCGTCTAATCAACTTTGGAATTGGAATTTGTCCGTCAACACAGCCGTTAGCTCCCAACTCGCCTTACAAGCCTTATCAATTAGTTAGCCTCACGTTAGTCATGCTGCATCGGTAGTACCGTCGTTCAACCCCATCTCTCACGAGGTAGTCATTCGACCATTCTGTACTTCCGGGCGCAATGCGCATTCGATATCGATCATCCATCGACCCTTCTCCTCAGTTCACCATCCAACAAGACGATTCGTCAGAAAGTCAACTACTACCTACGTCTACTTTTATCTGCTTTCCTTCCATTTTCGTGAAGTGCTGTGACATACGAGCTACTCGGAAAGAAGGACTCGAACCTCTTTAGTGTTTCTTCCACCTCCTCTGTTGGTAGCGCATTGCACTACACGAAGCACCTGTTTGATCCAGGTCCTGGCTTATTGCATAAAAAGCGTGTTAGTCCTACACGAACACGGTATACATGACTGCTATCCTCATTAATAGGTAGCAGGGTGGAGCTCTTCCTCACTATCAAGGCCGGGTGACCAATTGGTCAGTAAGTGTATCAATATTTTTCTCATCATTCTATAATCGGGCATCGGGGCGAACAAGGAGTCTGGAATTTTTCTCTGTGATTATCGCAGAACCCCGTAGTGGGAAATCTGAGATCTGTACGCCTAATACTGCGTAATGGAACGTTCTGAATTCATTGCCGAGGTATATAATCAACTTCTTTAAGTAAGCATAGTATTTTGCTCTACGATATATGTAAAAGACATCCAGATCCGGCACCTTCATCGTTTCCGAACACAATCTCCTAAACTTTTCTTCTTCATTAGAATTAGATTTCACGTACAATTATTCCATCTTATTCACGGAATTCAACAAGTTGTCCATGTGAAGAGACGATTCCGGTGCTTGCAGGATGATCTATTCCAGTTCCTATCTCTTCTGGTGTTCATCTAATAGCTATTTATTAACAACCGAAAACGTAGCGGCTTCCTACGTCAACTAACCATCGATTGCGAACCTTTGGAAGAAGAATTCGAATGTACTTCCGTCAAGATGAGCGAGGAGTTCAACGGACTTCTCGTCCTCGTTTTTGTCACGGAGCACAAAATTATGGAAGCAGAACATGAAAATAACGCCGTCTCTGTCGCCTGTGACGATAGGAGGGCGTGTGACTTGTTCCCTCCAAGAGAGTACAATGTTGGTACCTAAAGGTGACATGGTTTACAACTGGAAAAACAAAAAGGAAACACGGAAATAATTTAGTATTACTTTACTGAAAAGTTAAAACGGAACTGAAATATAAAACTGACTCCGCTCTTCTTTTTCTCTCACAGTCCCCAGTACTCTACGGTTAAGTAGTCAATACCAGTCGACCTCCCACCTCATCTTCCAGGTGTACATATGTAGGAAGTAAAATACAAAAGTTGTAATCCCCCGTAATGAAATCTGGTCCTGCTAATCCAGTAGGACCACGTTTGGGATACACATTCAGACCTACCATCTGTTTTCATTCTCATTCACTATATGTATCGCTCATCAAAGAAACTGAAGCGTGCCTATCATAGAAAGCCCGTATTTTACCAAACGGCAATTCCATTTCATTCAAATGAGAAGAATAAATAATCTGAACTATCTGATGGTTAGGAGCTGATATAAACTCTAGCATCAATAGATGCAATAGATCCGTTCAGAATGTTCCATTTCACAATGAAAAGGAGGTAAGAAGGCCAAGCGGAATACTCAATCCAAAAATAAAATTATTGTAATGATATTACAAAAAACGGTGAACAAATGTAAAGTATGAAAGTATGGGCGTAGGAACAATACAATGGAAAAAATAATTAATTTGCTAAAAAGTACGGCATACCCAATTTGGAGGTTTCAGAACTGGAAGGAATTGTAAAAATGATCCACTTGCAAACAAATGTGTTGTAAATGAAAAGATTTACAAGATGAAAATCGATGCGATTTGCTGATTGGTATAGAAAGAGATGGTGGTAAAATGTATGGAAGTTTACTTAACAATTAGGGACATAGTGAAATTATTCCCGTATGGAAACGAAATTATAATAAATCATTCAATTAATGAAAATAGTAGCGGAAGAAGATGTTCGAATAACATGTGAATTGCAAAACTTCCTACAGATGGAAATAAATATGATTACACTACACCAAGCCATGATGTGAGTAGAAGTACTGTTCGGAATGGCTAATAAGGGGGAAGTAGAAATGGATTATCAACAAAACCGAAACGGACAGGAACATTTGGAAACAAAGGTAAGAACGATGAAATGAACAGTAATTTGACAGGGAAAGTAGAATTGTAGAATTGAAATATGTCAGATTCGTCAGAAGAGCATAAGATTTCTACTGCGAATGTGAATGGATATCCCATTGGAGTTCATGGTACAACTCCTATTTCTTGTAAAAATACCGAAGCGGTTGTATGAATGAAAAGGGAGACTTTACTGAAACGAGATAAAGGGAGATCAGATGTTTGAAAGAACATACCAAAACGGAATATTGCGAGGGTAATATAGAAAACGACCATGAACGGACTATGTAGTACCGGAACAGTAGCAGAGTAGGGGGTATATAAGCGATGGATTGAGGGTGGAAGAGTTAAACAAAAATCCGGGGGCTCGAAACATCAGTGGAATGTAAATGACGATGTGCAGAAGGGGCTTGAGACATCTACTGTGTGCGTCACACTTACATCGACGCCTTTTGGATGGTGAATTCTCGCTGGAGCACTGCAAGTCGCCCACATCCTAACGCAGTGGTTCGAAGGGTGATTCACTGGCGGCGTAGGGAAAAGGATGGGTTGAATCCTCGTTCAAGTTGAGCGCGGAGACGTTTTTCTGTGAAGAGATGCCGCCCCCAGTTGGCGTCCAAGAGACGGCATTTGTTGCCTAAAACTGGTGATGCTCACAGACCCGCAGACCGAAGTTCCCGGGCGCGTAAGCAAAACACGTGGTAGAAGAATTAGAAGGAATGACACGTGTCGAAGGAGGAGAACAAAGGAGAACGGAATGGGAGTGGGAAATGGCATGAAAATTCTGAATTATTGTGGAAAGTTCTCAGTACTGGCCCCTGGAGAGGTACTACAGTATAGACGGGGATAGATAAATGATGAGAGCCCTCATGGATCGATAAATTGAAAGAAAATCCTGAACAGCAAAACGGATGAAAAAGAAGAAGACTGCTCACTTCACGGAAGAAGGCTCTGCTTATGGCTTAAGAATTTATTGGACAGACAACGAGATGGGTTTAAATTGATTAATAAATGGGGTGAGCTATTGGGAAACATTGTTGAAAATAATTAGCCCTATACTTTCTAAAGCATCAACTCGAACCAGACGGGGACCTTTTTATCATGTAGTGCAATGCAATCCAGGAAAATGATAATCTCGATTAATACCGGTAAAATCGAGCTGTTTTATACCATACGATGAAAACCAGCGTATGGTAGATGTATACAGCTATGTGTATGCAATGTAGATGTAGGGCGGTAGGTATTGCAGGGCGTAGTCTGATATGGATTTGAGAGCGTGTAGTGTAGAGGGTGAGAATTAATGCTCTTATCTAGATGAGAGAGAGGGGGTGATTATGTGGTGCAACGGGCATTCCCAGTTCGATTAGCCTCGGTACTCAGTATTCCTTTTTGTCACAAAACGTGACCAATTGGCCACGTTTCCGTCACGATTCGTCACGTTGCTCGCGAGCGGGAGAGACAAGGAAATTGATCTCCATGCCACATGTTCGATATCCATGCCACGTATTTTTTGACGATGGGATAACTACTGTACAGGATACAGTAATTTACTGTCCGTCATGCTCTGTATGATCCACCTACCGTCAACCGGCTGCGGATAGGACGTACTTCAAGGGGGTTTTCCCACTTTGACCTTTCGATTTTAATAAAGGCAAGCAACTTCGAGATCGAATCTACCCCGAAACCTGCATTTAGTTCAAGACAACGAATCTTTTTCGGCCACGATAGTCATTCTATCTCGCTTGTGAGGGGTGTCCAACAGCACCTTACACGTGCCACTTTTGGTCTGACTCACCTTACGTCGTGTTGTATCCCCCGCCTTACAAACGTGACCAAGACCCAACTCCAACCTTCAAACATCGTACCTCGACGACCGCGATTGTGACAAGTAATACTTACCACCACGCGCATTCGCCGAGCGTCACCTGACAACTTCAACCCCTCCCCTTTTGGTGGAGTGCAAAGCCGATACACGATACTGCGGAAATAGGACCTCAAGCACCCTTAGTGCAGTTCTCCTTCCGTCCCTTCTTTGGGAAGTGCATTGCACTACAGATTGTGTATATTTTTACAGAGATAAATTAATAGCAGGGGTTACTGAGAAAAGGAGAGCAGTAAACAGAGATAGAAAATGTAGGCAGAAATGGGGATAAAGATAAATGAGAAGATTTGCAAGGAGGTCAGGACGAGTGCAAACCTGTATCAGTACAGATCGAATCGACTTATTCTCTGGATGACTGCATATGGTCGGTAACAATATAAATGATGAGTTACAAAATTTTGTAGGGTTAAAGCGTAAAGAGAGAGAAGAAGGAAGTAAAAGGGAATGATGCTGATGGCGTTCTCTAATAGTGAAGAAGACCACCAGTAGCGGATACAAGTCAGAAGATCTTTGTTGGCGGAATATTAATATTCGAGCCTAGAAGACACACATGTATTCAGTAGGTGGAATAGTTTGGTCTAGCTATCCCATCGGAACATTTCTGTAAACTTTAGGCAAGATATGGGTACATATATAGTCCACTTTGTACCAGTGGGGTACAGTGTGGGTACAACGTGGACATAATGCTACAGATTTTTCAATTTATGCTTGTACAGTTTCGGTACAATCTTTCGACTACTGTCTACGATATTACACTCACATTTTACTGTCGGTATACCACGGTATAATACTGGCAACGCGTCGATAAATGTGCGATGTTTCTTAATTTCCAATGGTATAATTGTAGTATAATGTTTTAGATGAGGTAAAGGCCCGGTATAAATTTTAAATTGAGGTAACACAATATCATAGTGATTTTATGGAAATGATTATATCAGAATGGTTTCAGAACAAAAATTTAGAATTTTTTATATAGCTTTACATAAATGCCAAGTCCGAGATTCATGCGTATCTGCAAGCAATCTGAAAAAATTGAATTTTGAAATTATAGTTGTGTCCTGCAAAACTAATGAGAAATTAATTTTTGATACCAGAAGCCCTCAACGTCTTGTAGATTTACTTTTATTCACCTTTGCCGCCTTCGGTGCAAACGTTGCTGGATCATCACCAACAAAGCCCGGTTTGTTACAAACTGTTGGACAATGCCGTTCATGTCATTACTTTCTTGAAAAGTAGGAACAGTACCGGATGATGTTATCTCATCGCATATTTCTGGAGACACCATGTCATCTTCATCACCACCCTTGTCACCATTTTCAATACCATCACAATCATCAGTACCATCATCTCCATTAATCACATATTCATCCCCAATGGTTTGAATATTTATCCTAGGAGTTTCATTGACAGTTGTTGCATCCATATCATCGCCACCATCTTCATTAATCTGAGGCACATTTCCAATAGAGGGTACAGTTACTGGAGTCATAGTATGGTTTACAGTTAGATTAGGATGTACACTGTGTTCTTTTCTATGTATTGGATGAATACATGTGGGATCTGCCTTTTTGTGCTCACGTGTCATCTTGAAGACATCCTGGATAAATGATTCTGCTGCCCAACCATCTTATGAAATTTGTAGAATTGTATAAGCTGCATCAAGTTTTCTACGAAGTAGGGAAAGTTCCCTTCCATGGAGTTTTTCCGCCTGTGTATAGGTAATTTAATAATATTTTCCAATCTCCAACCTGACATTTTCTGGACCGACACCCTCAAACAAACGTTTCATATTTTACTTCATATTTTCCCAGCACGGGCATCATATATCTAACAAATGTCGTTTAATTCATCTTAGGGGACACGTGTCCACGAAGTGTAAGCGCGGTTGACAATTTGTGTTGCAGTACGTGAGCCCCTGTTGTTTGGACGTAGTCTAATTTTTTCTGGCGGACAGGCTATGGCACTGTCTATGACACTGGAATGTGCAATTACCGAAACATCTGGACGGTTGATGGTTATAGCTCGCACGTCAGCAACTCCCCCATGGCTCTTTGCACTTCAATTGTCGATGAGGCCCTAGAAGCACCTGAGATGATGTTTGTGATGTTGGAGGTCAAACTGGCATGGTGGTTACACCTAAAACGGTAGGGATGATAAGGGAATTACGAATTTCGGTTCGATTGTCGACAGTAGAGTATTTTATTGTTATAATTATTCTGGTTCATTACAAGGACAGAAGGTGTGAAACGAATTTATAAGTTAAAATCACCACATCTGCTTCAATTTTTTAATCACTGCTATTGATTAAATTGGATGTGTTTTAGCTTTTGAAACTATTTTGAAACTAATCTGAAACTGTTTCTAGAAGGAAAGAATTATTTATATTTTCTTTATTTGTTTTCATATTTAATAGTAAATAAAGGTCACATAACTCGTAAAAGTATTTGAGAAGATCAATGATAAAAGGATTTGTAATACATTGAGGCCAACAACTGTCAATGTAAGCATTGACTAAATAGCTTCGTGTGATGAGAGGATGAGAAGACGACGAAGATAGGAAAAGAAGAAGACGACGAAACAAAACGATTAGGGAGAAGACACAAGTGTGTGGGGAAAAATAGAAGAGGAATACGGTGGGAACAGGAAGAGAAGGAGTGACGGCGGGAGCAGGAAGAGGATGGATACCACAATGAATAGTGACGGTGGGAGTAGGAAGATGATGGTGACCACAACGAAGAGAGAACGATGGGAGCAGGAAGAGGATGGAGAGAACAACGCAGTAAGCGTGGTAAAGGAGAGGATGGAGACCACGACTTTGTGGCGAAGCAGAGAGAAGGGATAGGAACATCGATGAAGCACATGGATGTAGAAACGTCGGCGGTATAAGCGGCGGATAAAATGGAAGTAGGGTAAGAGAGTGTAATGACAAGGGTGGCGTATAAGGGGTGACGGTTACACAATTCAGGACAATCCGACACGCACTGTAGTGTGAATAATTCCCGATTTTATGCATGTAACGAAATCCGAGATTTCGTATTATACGTACAGTTGTATGCAGAAATTTATCGATTTCATGTATATAACGAAATCGGAAGATTGCTTTACACGTGTTTTGGAATTAGTAGAATTTACTTCAGTAATTTGATCACTCACTAATATTATGATTTATCACACGTGTGTTGGTTTTGATCTCGGTCGAAAATCTGAACCAGTTTTCTATACAAAACACTCCTTGCGGAGGTGGGAGGACAATAGTAAAGAGGTAGACACTTTTACGATTTTACAATTACCGACTTCTAGTTTCTCGACTAGATCTAACCTCTCCGTACAGAAAGGGAGATCAGATCCAAAACCCCAGCCTACTGCGGGTCAACGACCAACGGCGGAGCGAAGATAACGTAACTGTTATCTGTCAACCTTTCACCAAAAGGGACGATAGAGATATTAACACTATCTCGATTGCCAGTCCGTAAAGACAGTTCATCGTATCAGTGCTGTCAATCAAATCGCGAGAAGGGACTGTTACCTATTTGATCATATAGCTATAACTCACTTTACCTCTTTTATTGTATAAATTGTCCAGACTAATAAAGTAGCCTTGTTTCGTCGAAGGATTCTACAACAACTTCTCCCACCAGTATCTTTCATCACTATTATTTACAAAGCATCTTTTCATCTTTTCAGATATCATTTTCAGAAAGTCGTCCAGATGATAAATGATTAACATCATCAACATCTTCGCCTATATCGAAAATTTAGATCGTGCCATTTCCAAGCCGAGCATTTGGGTCTCCTCAACTTCTTTATTCACCGAATGATGTTTATTGTGGTGATAGCAACATAGCCGAAACGCCGAGGAAACATAAGAGAGTAAACAGACTAGGCATTCTTTTTATTCACAATTCTGAAATGTCGGAAGAACAAATTCAGACGGAAGGGCCACCGGAAGTGCAACAAGTTTTTGAATCGAATTATGAAATAGGTGATGATGATGAAAATAAAAGAATCTATCTACATGATGAAAATACGGAAGTAGCTCTTGAAGGGGAAATTAATCAGTCCCCACCTGTAATTTGATCTCTTCCATAAGTCTGATGTCATAAACAGTGATTATGATGAAATGGAAGAAGCAACAGTTATAAGGGAATAATTATATGGGCGATCCCCGATTATGGAGAGAGAAATTAGAAGATTATATGACGTATTAGATGTTATAAATGTCAGCCAAATGTCGATGCGAAATTTTGCGAGGCTACTGAAGATAAGTTGAATTAATTCGCGATTATCTTACGTTTAGACAAAGCAGTACATTTTAAAAATGTGTGGCATTGAAATATCATCTGTCAAAAATGCCTACGTGGTCACATGGAAGCGACTGGTTTAATTGAAGGGAAGAACACTTGTGCATTTGAAGATTGTGGAAAATATTTCAAGAATTCAAATATGTTCTATACCTGTCCCATTTCTCAATGTCTTATAGCTATTGTTATGGAGAAGAGTTCATTTCATGAACTCATGGACCGCTGTAGACGAGGGAGGCGTGCGATGAACGAAGAAGAGTGTCAGATTCTATACTACTAATATGGTTGAAATTTATTTAAAGGGATGCATGGAGATCGTCTAAAGTTTTGGAATGATCGTGAAGAAATTCACGTCTTCTTATTATTCAGCTCAGATGGATTTAATTTTTCCCAAACGGATTTTCTTTGCGATCTTGTTGGCCGTTAATGTTTACTATTTTGAATTTGAACTTACGGTACAGATTCCTTGGAACAAACGAGCTCATTTCATTTGTCGTACCAGGAAAACATGTTTTTGAAATGTTCAACACCTTTTTAACACCAACAATTGACGATTTGAAATGGTTAAAAAATGTAATTTATATGCCATGCTGGGATGGAAATATAGAACGGTACATGCTCATGTACTTCTCATCACAGCTGATTGGCCAACCGAAACTAAGATAGCAGGATATATGGGACGTTTGGCGAAGGAGTCACAAAATCATCATCTTAAGCCAAAATAAGACAATTTCTTGAAGAGGAAAACGTTTAAAGCTAGTGGCTATTTACTGGGTGATACAATGTGGAGTGTGATTGTCCACGCACAAATAGAGCAACTGAATACTATTGGAAACAGATAGAGGATCTACGATAAATGGGGACAGTGCATGAAATTGAAAAATGTTTTAAAAGGTCTGGAATCAAGAGAAGTCCGCTCACTTAAAAATTGGATATTGACTTCCCTGTTTCTGTTCCGTATGATACGATTCATTTAACTTTCCACGGAATCATGAAGGTAATGATCAATTTGAATTTTGGATTAGATCATTGAACTGATGAACGCGAAATTTGTAATTTATTCAACAGCTATTGAATATATCGACGTTTCACTCGCAAACAGCGGAGTTATTTATCCAGCAGAGTGTGGTCTAATTGTTCTTCCAATCAATAATTTTACATCCTAAAAAGGAGATACGTTCAAAACATTTTCTTTAAACGTTACCAATATTGTTTGATCTTTCTGGGCCATCTTCAAAGAACGTGGCTGTTTGGAAAGTTATGCTGGAAATACTACACATCATTACTGATCCCACTCCGAAAGTGGTAGACATTAAATCTCTAATGATTCTAACTCAGAATTTTCATGTTCTTTACTGTGACTTATACGCTTTCGACACAAAACTTGAATTCGCTCTTACCCCTTCATCTCACGCTATTTTGCATATGTCAAAAATTTTGGAGGAATGTGGACCATTTCTAATTGTATCGAAATGTTTAGCGGAAAGAGTGAAAGGTGAACTAGGTAAGTTTGCAAAATCCGAAAACCATTTGGAGACTAATGTTTTAAATGAAGTGGTTTATCTTTTTGCGTGCGAATGGCGAGTGGTGGTGTTCAAAAGGGATTAGATTTTGAGGATGAAAAGGAAGATAGCAGATACAAACCCTCAAGAAATGACCATGATCTCACTGAAAATGACGATGATCAAGGTGACGCAGAAGCCTACGAAAGTTTTGATACCAATGATTACGATGAGGAAGAAATTGAGAATAATCTGGATTTCAACAACAAGGACCAGGTTACATTTTGTAAAGGGAAGTAGGTAGGTGATCAGAACGTGATTGGTGAGCAAATAGATACCTTACGTGATAAATTGGATATATCTGGGAAAGCTTGTAATGTAAAATACGTTCATTCCTATCAACGGGCTGTATTTGCTAATCCGAAAGTTAAAACCAAAATTACTAACATCCAAACATTAAAATGTTTTGATGGGAGACGGAGGTTGAAATAAAAACATGGCCATAATTGTCGTCAAATGAATTTTATTGGAAGTGATTTCGAAAACGAAAATTCCACGCCCAAGATATCAACATATTATGGTATTATCTTGGATTTGTACAAGGTGATAGTTGATATTAATATCAATGACAAAGAGAAAAAATATCCAGTAATTTCAATTTGCAAAAGTAAAGTGGCGTAGATATATAAAACTGGACCGTCGATGCGGTATTATTTATCATTCCGTTGGGAAAAGATCCGCCGGTTACACATCTTTGAGCATAGAAATTATTTCTTGTATCACTCGTGTGATTGGGGTTTTTAAACATAGTATAAAGATGTCTTATTTGGATAAGAACTTAAGCAGAATTTTAAAATATGAATATTACAACTTGAAAGGTACAACTAATAGAAACACATATTAGGAATGGATTATTAATATGCGTTTCAATTAGTTGTACATTTTAGTTTATGTCAATGGATATAAATTAACTCTATTTAATTTAATTTATGTTCTTGTTCCTGGTTTTGAAAAGAAATTACTGAACAATAAGAAAATCTAGTGCAGTTGATAATATGTAGAGTTTAAAAGACTGACTCCGAATAAGAAGAATCTTCAACTTATCGCCCTTCTAATTTGATAGAAAGTATTTGCTGTAAATACTAACCACAAGCTGTATAAAGTTTCCAAGTGTGTGCACCCAAAAATATTCTATGAACATAGATATTGTTACCCATGAGTTGATCTTGGTGTATTTCCTGTTTGTGGCGTGATATGGCTTTCAGGAGAATATTCGAATGCTTGAAATTGATGATGAAAACGGTGTTGATGACGTTTATATGTAGGTGGTTGGGGTGGAGAAGGACCATTAGTATTATGATAATTGTCATTGTTATTAATATCAATAATATTACTATCATCCGCACTATCAATTCATTCTAGAGATTGTTAAGAAGCAATAGAATAGGAATTATATTTCAGATTACGTAAATTTCATACATTGATAGTTTAAATCCCACTATTATCATAATTATCCACCTGTTAATGTTGACCCTCATTATGAGTGAAAAGTTGTTTAAAGGTGTGACTATAAGATGTTGGCCCACCGTTTTTCTTCCGATTTGTAGTTTCTGTACAATACATTTAGCATGGCTGCATAATATTCTAATCCCATTCGGGATAAGTGGAGAAGGAGCTTCAATATTATTGATAATATCAACATAGAAGGTACAATTGTATCAGGAGGAACTGGTAAAAAAGTTTCAAATTTTTCTGTGGCTAAATCTCAATTACATTCTGAAGAGACGCTTGAAAGTTTTGTCTATTCAAATTTCTCCATCAATAACATTTTCTTTATGAAATTTTAAAAGTACACTGTAATTTTAAACATTTCATGTGCTTTAAACATTCATTTCTTCTGCACTCAGTGGCCACTGGCAGTGGCCACTGAGTGTCAAGAAAAGAAGGTTTAAGCAAACCCCACTCGTGATAGCGCTTTTTCAAAGTCGTTCGAGCTTTCGAGGCCTTAATGGCTGATTAATTTTGCTTTAGCAAATAAAATGTTTGGGAGTATTACTGATGTTGGCACATCATTAGTAGATTTGTATTTTTGTTTTCTCCTCTGTTTAGTAGTCTTTTTATAGTAGAAATATAATCCGAAATTATCAAATGTCAGGACCAATTGAAATGGTGTCGATGAGCCGTAGAAAACTTGCAGTCTCCACAAGAAGAACAATTCTATATCCACTCAAATTGCAGCAGCTACTATTTTGGCATTAACACATGAGAAATCTACTTATTATATCAGCACCATTAAATTAAAATGGAGTTGTAGGTGACAAACATCTCAATTTAATTTTATTTACTCGTTTATATTTTATTACCCCCAATATATTATTATCCTACTCGTCCTCACTGTCCTCATCCTCAAACGTCGCTGAAGCATTTATGGGTTCACACCCAAATATGAGTTCATTGGGTGACTGCGAATTGTAACACAGTCAGCAGATTTCGTGTATAACTTGTCTATGTGAACGTTTTTAATTTGACAGCACAAAAATCTATGGGATCCCTCCAATAATCTTCGTAATTAATTCCTTTGGCTTACAACTGCTGCTCTGCCTTGAATCCCCTTTCCGAAAAGGGGTTCAAGGCAGAGAAGCAAAAATAAACTATTGATCCAATAGTTTATTTTTCGTTTGACGTTTCAGACAATCGCGAATCTCATGCACATTCTTATAAAACTTACGAAGTGTTTCACTTTTCCAATATGTTTTCTAAATACTGATGATAGTTGATTACAAGCATTGTTTCCTACTGTTTGACTGAGAGAGAATATCTCATCCACAATAGCACTGAACTCCAGTTTTCTGTCAATAGCATCATCATCTGACAAATTGGATGGTGGTTCTCGTAGAAGTTGGTGGATTGACTCATAGAATTCCACCAGGTGAGATAGAGGTAGCAGTAGACGACGACGTTTGTCCCTGAGTGCATAATTATGCTCCACGCTGTCATGACTCATGGAAACGTGCGTGTCCAATCCATTAGAAGTATATCATGAAAACGG
>JAULBU010049160.1:0-13168 GCA_032358235.1 Odonthalia washingtoniensis | reverse complement strand
TGGTGAAGCGTCTGGTGAAGCGTCTGGTGAAGCGTCTGGTGAAGCGTGTGGTGAAGCGTCTGGTGAAGCGTCTGGTGAAGCGACTGGAAGCGGTTTGATGAAGCGTATGTTATTTGATTCACCAAGGCCGTTGTCCGCAACGTCATAGTTCGGTGCTGTAACCCATTGTGAATCACATATAAATCTAAATGACACTGTTCCTGCGTGTAGACGTATAATAAGATTCCATTGATTGTGACCGCTTGGGACTCGCATCATCGGTGTGGCAGTGGCCCAGGCATCCCAACTTCCAATTAATTTCACGTCATCGTACAAGCCGTGTGGCGCGTGGTACTCAAAACATACATCCACTGTGGTTTCATCAGACTGATATTTCTCAACCATATTCAAACGGTAAGACGGGTGGGAATTTGTAAAGTAGAAAAGTTTGTGAGGATTCCAAAGTTTAATGAATGTGCTTTCGACGTGCATTTAACTAATAAATTTGAAATCAGGGACTCGCTGCGGAATCAGGCAGTGCTTTGTTCATATCACAATTGTTATTATGTCTCTGGAACAACAACAGCTTATGACACTGTCGATATTAATTAGGAAATTGTGTCTCCGTTGCACAATGAAACAATACAATCTCACGTAACTCTAGCACATCAGTTTGTCAAATTTTAATTTCTCACCTATTTTATTAATCCTATAAAACTTTAATTAGAAATTTTTATGACAAGAAAAGAACACGTGGGAAACGACAAGGCAAAAAGAGAAAAGGAAAACGCCCAACTCACAAGCCCCTCTCCGCTCATCTTTCAAAACCCTTTCAAAATAACCTGTACAACCTGAGCTCAACTGTTTTGCTACGGGAGAAACATGCTGATATCCTATGCACGCCGTACCACCTGCCTCCCAGTACCCTTCTAGTTTCGTCTACGAAGACGAGATTGCGTGACGCTGGGAAAAAACAAATAACCGTTCCTGATTTTGTGTTCGCTTTTGAATGTGGGTTCCGGTTTTTAAGAACGTTGAGTACCGTTTCGGTTTCGGTTTGAAACAACTTTCTTGGTGTTTTTTGCAATACGAACTCGACACTACCACACTTTTGTAACTTTCCTTTTTCTCGTTTCTTATTGGCTAGAATAATTGTATTTATTCATTGAAATTTATGAGTATTCTACAATACTGTATGCGGCATGAACTTCGCATACAGCGAATGTTAGACGCAAAACATCTTGCTGTTTTTGGTTTACTCCTGCCTTGGCTCATGAAATCGTAAACGTGTACGAAAAATAAGAGCAAGACGAGAAAAACCGCTCATTCCAAAGACCTCTAATAGGGGTCTTTGGCATGAGCGGTTTTTCTCGATTAGAGGTCTTTGTGTCGGTGTTTTGTGTCTTTGTATATGTCTTGAAACCGTGTGTGCGCGAACGTCTTGAAACCATATTTGTGAGTGAGTGTTCGTGAGTATGTCATAGTATGTCGAGTATGTCATAGTATGTCATACTCACGAACACTTACTCATAAATATGGTTTCAAGACGTTCGCGCACACACCAACCAAACATGACACGCATAAGCAAACGACGCACAGGTTGTGGCCGAGGCGGCCGCCGCCGCTGTGGGCGCGGAGGTGAAAATTACGCCAGTAGAGGTCTCGTCCAAGAGGCTCCATCCGGATTGGAAGAGGCAGCCGCTCTCGGGCAGGCTATTCTACGAACAAACCTGCGCCCCTCATCTGTAATAAGGTACTGGCCAAGCATAAAGCTATTTAGTAAAGAAATAAGGGCCCTTGGTGTCCCCATTGATGAAAGGGACAGACCTTTTCCTGCGCTGGACTACCGAGGGCCACACCAGTCTCCAGTTTATGTAGTCGTAGCCCTAATTGTGCTACGATGCAGGGAAACACTGGACCCCGGAAAATGATATGGAAAGCGTAAGGCTGAATCAACAGGAGACGCGATGAAAAGTGCTGTTTCGAAAGCATCTAGAATGATTGATTGTTGCGAATGTGGGAAAGGACACTGCTGCTCACATATAGATGGAGAGTTTGAGGATCTAGGGGATGGGGGGTTTCGCGGGAATCCAGGAAGTTTAAATTTATCAAAGAATATTATTGACAAGGTTAAAGACGCTCAGTAACGGAAAAAGACCAATATAACGGAGCGCGCTAACATATAGTCCCATGAAGGCTTGAGCGGGCTCTTTTATGCATACGTGGAGGGTATGTCAGTACGCGCTATAGCGGGAGAAGTACCGCGTGCGGGTCCTTGCGAGTGGGACTTTCGTGCATTGAAATCGCCTACTGTGAAAGCATTGCAGTTTGGATCTGTTGCCCGTGCATATGAAATAATTGCGTTCGATGTTGGTGACTTGACGTTTTCGGGTCCTCATTTAGATTCTCCTATTTATGGATCGTTGCACTACTCCAGGACAGTATCTGGAAAAGCTTACTTCTATAAGTTTTGCCGCGGAGCACATGTCTCAATCTGCGCTCTGCACGTGCTTCAACGATGGATAGATGTATTTAACGCACACGGAATCAGGGAAGGTCCGTTGTTGCCTACATTTAGTGCGGTAGTCTTCAGTGCCGCGAACGTATGACAAATTCAGCGTACCGTGAAGTTCTCCAGTACATATTTCAGAGTGGGAGTACAAGCGGAAGGCTTACGGAACAGTCCGCACCTTGAGGTGGCGTCCAATACTACTACTATGTCCCAAGGTGGCTGCTTCGATGCCTCATGACTGAGTTTAGGTGGTTTGACATGGCTGAAATGTTGCAGTACCGCGGTATTGAGGGTCAGTTCAGTACCTACGAAATGCTTGGCTTTACATAACATTATGATGAGACTTCTAGCGTTGGGATGAGCGTAATATAATGGTAGGAAGTTTTCATGTGTAAAGCAGATACAGTCGAAGACAGAAGTAAGTTGTGGCGTCGACTGAAGAGCTCTTGGTAGCGGGTCAAGCAGTGAACGGTGGACGTGGCCTCCAATAGATACATAAAGAGCGAATTTTGATTTTTGTAGCTACCGAAGGCACTTAGCAGAGGCTATTTTCAGTCTGTCTACCATGAATTTTAACCTAGACATTTTGAGCCAGTTCCATGAACAAATCACCACCACAGACACCAAGAAGTACTGCGCCCTTGTTCCACTTCCGTGACCTCTTCAGAACCTTCTCGCATATTCCCGTCTCATCCAACCGTGAAATTGCTTCTTCATAACGCAGAAATCCATCATTAACCACGGCAAAGCTGTCTCCATCTTTCAGCACAATTCCAACAAAAGTTCCCGCGACAACCTTGTACTTGTGCCAAACAACCTTCACCGCCTTGTCTCTGCAGTTCCTTTCCTCCATCGACCACTCACACAGTGCTTTCTTCCCACCATCGCCAGGTAGGAAGAAAGATATGAGGATATAAACCGTACAGCGACAAATAGGCGGGCGCCCAACATTCTTATCCACGCCTGAGCGCACTCGACCACCGAGATTCAAGAGCGTGGCTTGATGGTAGCCTGGAACCTGTGCCGTCTGCTGCCCAGTCCTGCATTTATCGTGATTAGTAGACTGGCCGCTCCTTGTCGGTGGTTAGATCTGGAGCACACTTTCGGGATTTCAATATACAAAATTTCTGAGGTTTTCTGGGAGGATTTGGAAAGGTTTTTAAGAGAATATTCACATCACATCCAAAGTTTCAGAAGAGATTTAATGAGTGAAAGAGCAGAAATATACGCCGACGCCATCAATTCCGATGGGTCCCCACTTGATGGATGTGTGGGGTTCATGGATGGAACTAAAATACAAGTGTAACGACCATGTGACTCCGCTGTTTTAAAATGGGCTCAAGTCATATGAGATTTTACTGTCTCTTATATCAAACCATCTAAACCCCTGATGGGTTAATATTTAATATGTATGGACCCGATGTCGGGAGGAAACACAACTTGATCCTTTATAGAGATAGTAACATAGACGTTATAATTGCACAACGACTTAAAATTAATTTACAACAATAATAAATTTACGTCGATCTCGCGTATGTGTTACGGAAATGGATGAAAGTAGAATTAATCGATCTTGGGAAACTCCACAACAAATTTCTCAAATTTTTGCTATGAGCGCGACCCGTACGGCCCTAGAATAGTTATAAAAAGATTTATAGCAGATGTAGACCAGTCATGACTATAAACGAATTCTCAAAGTTCATCAATAACCAGTTTCCTTCAGGTATAAGGGTGCTACATATATTTGGAATATAAAAATATGTCTACAACATGGCGGACAAACACAAAGCTATTTTAAATGTACACCTCCAAGTGTACACCGTTAAATTTAAATTAATCCCCAAGTTGGCTTTTTGAAAGTTTGAGCAGCAATAGCAGCAAATTCTGCAGCCATTTGCTTCCATTCTATGAGTAATACCCGCCTCTCCTCCCGTTTCACTTCTTGTCTACGTTCATCTAATAAAATTAGTATTTCCTCAAGATCTAGTTTTCTTGCAGTGACGAACTTCTCTTCTTCTTGTCGTTTTTAATTAGTTCTCATCTTTAATTTTTTCCAATAAAAGTATTTCTTCTTCAATTTTCATTCGTTTCTTCTCGAATTAAGTGCGTTATTAAATAGAATGATTAAGAAAATCGCTATCATCATCTTCGGAGTGAAAGGAACTATTGAGTCTTCTTGTTTTTATATTTATTAAACTAGGCGTTATTGAAAGTGGTTTCCATTCGCGCAGGGGTTTTTGAACTGACACTGAGATTAGTCGTTAACGTTTGAATTTCCTCACCAGCTTTGGCGAGTCTTTTGTCGTTTTGTGTTCGTTACTCCTTTTCTGCCCTAGTTATTTCATGCACCTCGTCCATGCGTTGGATTATGCCATCCAACAGTAAATCACGCTCACTGACCACTTCTGAGATTCCTGACAGTGCAACCTTGGCCAATTCACCTCTATCCTGTCAACAACAAGTGTATCTAATATTCAATTTATTGTTTTTCACTACGGTTTGATCGAACCGGTACACACCCTGGTTGGTGCAATTTTCATAAGCTCTGTACAAGCGTCTTCAAATCGCTTTTGCATCGCACCGTGCTGTGCGATTTGTGGACCAACTCGCACAATTTATTGAAGCAGCAGTACGTCCAACGTGTTGTTGAAACGCATGCGTCGCTTCTTGATTTGAGTTGCATCGCTGGTCTCAGTCGGTGTAGTAGGAACCACGGTAATTTCCGGTTGAATCTCCGCTGATGCACAGACTGTTGCAAAGTCGTCGGCAGTTACAGTAATTTCTGTCGTGGTTCAACGTGGTTATGAAAGTTTTTCTTGCACAGCGGTGCGGGTGCGGGGGGATGGGTTTTCCTGTTTTCAATTTTGGTGCATGCAAGACTCTAGAAACAAAACCAAGTCTTTGCTTCATCGTTGCATTAGCCACAACTTACTCCCAAAAATAATCGTTTAGTTTTTTTCTTTTCCTCCTGTTGGAGCATAAATATCCCTCATTCGTTTATATAATTTTTGATTTCACTAACACAACGATTTAGACAAGATATGAGACGAAATTTGATTTTTATTTCACTAAACATAAAAACGTGTACATTATTTTACACAGCCAGTGTAAAATAATTCGGAGGACGGTGCTCTCCGAATTTTTAACGAATTCGTTATGCAATAGTGTGGTAAATCAGGTAGATTTATAAAATCCAATACGGCAGGGTGAAGTGATGCGGTGTCTTTAAACCTTTCGACACCAACCGTAATGTTTCGTTCTTGAAATGCGTGGGTCTGTCGGACATAAGCCCTGATGAGACTCTTAGAGCAGCATACCAGTCTATAATTGCATTTTCGGCTTGTTCGGCGCTCGTATCTGGACATGAAAAGAACCATTTGTAGTCGGAGTGGTCGTCTCGAACGATGAGAACATATTTCAGATCAGTTGAGCTTAGACCAATCTCTATGTAATCAAACCGGACGAGATCGTTTGGTGCTGTGCCGTGTACAGACGGGCCGAATAGGCGAGGTAACTTCCCCCACCAGTCATTGACAAGCAGTGTATACATGCACGGATAAAAACTTTGACATCGGCCACCACTGTACTCCAGAATAACTCTTTACGCAATGTTGATACGGTGGAATCACTCCCACGGTGGCTGCTTGGACCTGTGTGTGTTATGATGCATAGTCAAAGTTGTAGGTCCATGGCATCCTCTGGCATCAAAATAGCACCTTCTTTATTTTTCCAAAGGACATCGAAGGACGATAAGCCTTATGGTCGTTCCATCTCGTGCGCTTTCTGCGCGGCTTCAAGGGATTCATGGTTCGGCAATTCAAAGTCGGGATCGGAAGAGGACGGTATTGCAGAAACATGGACGAGGCAGCGTACCACACTGGGCGGACCATCGGGTGGGGAGATCAGCCCAGACATTGTCGGTCCCCTTGATATGCACGCACGTGTAGTCGTATGTACTGAGACGTACCGCCCAACGCAACACCTTGTGGAGGGAGAACTGTAAATGGTCTGCAACTATTGACAATGGATTGAACAAAAAGATAAGGTTGTTGTGGTCGGTGAATAAATCAAATCCGACGGACGTAGCAACCAACCGGTGGGATCTTTCCAAGTTTCCGGGACGGCGTAGGCCTCCTTCTCGAGAATACTCCAGACCAGTTGCACGTCATTAAAGGGGCCAGACAAGAATGTCAGAGGTTCGTGTGATTGCTTTGCGTGAGGCTTCTGAAAGTCTGTGCATGAGAATTGAGTGATGATACCAGACCAAACTAAATCAGAAGCGTCCGTGTAAACACAGAGCCTTTGCTTTTTGTCGCGATGGGCGGGAGTGACTTCGTTGACAAGCGCCATCTTGCAGGTCTCAAGTGCCGTTAGATGATCTGGACTCTATCCTATGGAGGCTAATTTTATTTTGTTAACAGCACGCTTGGTTATTTTCTTGGCTTGAAAGTAAACCTTCTCCATAAATTCATGAAGTGGGGAGATCATTTTTGCGAAGCCGGGGATACCTTGCTTGGCCACTATAAGGCACATATAAATTGCTGCAGGTCTGCACCTGTCAACAGAGGCACCATGTTCAGCAGTGAATCCGGGCGCCGGGGATCGAAGCAAACTCCATTCTTCAAAACGAAGCGGCCACACCATCGGATGAAAATAGAGTATAGCACGCATTTTTTCGGGTGAAGCTTGATGTTGAGCTTGGAGCACAGCTGAAACCAAAGCGTTATTGCGTCGATCAACTCGGTAGGGGACGAGGCGTATAAGCATATCATCCAGCCAATAAAGAACGTTCGTTCTCAACTCAGATGGAATAATTTCGGACAACGAGGCTTGTAAATGTGTAACGGCATTCGTGGTGCCATGTAAAACTCTGGTGGGAGGGAAAATTCCATCGAGCGTCACAAATGATTGTGATTCTTGTGAAGATCGTTCCAATGGAAGTTGCCAATACCCATGGGACAAGTCGAATGTTGCGAAGCAGCACGCTTCATTCAGCTTGGTGAGCTCGTTTTCGAGGTTCGACATGGGGTATTGGAGCTACTTCGTGTATTTGTTGACTGGACGAAGTTCAACCGTGAAACGAAATTTCGCTGGCCCCGGTTTAGGGACTAAGAAAGGAGCGGAACGGTCGGATTGGGGTAGGCCCTGTCGCAACGGACTAGATTTTTGGTGAACTGTGATAGAAAATCACGCTGCTCATTGGAATAGTTTCTTAGTTTGACACGAGTTGGATGAGCGTCGATGGTGAGATCAATCTTCAACGGCTTGATGTTTGCCGCCGGACCATTGGACAAAGAGATACGGAAGATATATTGGTGTTCCAGAACTATATTCTCTAGGCGGTCACTATGTTCCTTTTGGAGACCGGAGTCGAGAGGGTTGCGCACCATTTTTTCGAAAGATGCAGTAGCTTCTTCGTGCTGATCGCAATTCATGAGATCGAGAAGGTTCGGATCAGGAAACGGGTCGTCCACTTGATGTGACTGGTAGAAATTGACAAAGACCTTATTGTCATATAGACTTGGACTTCCTCCTGTATGCGGTCGATGCGGGAAACCATGAGGCGATTGAGGTTACCGTTGGATTCTCCGATGGTAGGATTTCCAACAGCGGAACAGTCTGCAATATTAAGTGTGGCGCGGTTGTGTTACAATAACGTCTTCATGTCGACCTTGAGGTGTCGTAAAACAGGACGGCCAATTAAGAGGTCCTCACAAGCGAGGTCATCGTCGGCGACCAAGAAAGAAACGTTAAGTAATGCAAGCTGCCCTGCGGATAGATGCAGCGTTAGCCGTGGTACGGTCCATGTGCGGCTGAAGGTGAAAGCACACTTTGCGTCTCCAGCCTTCAGGGAAACTTGAAGTTTTACTGGTTTGATGTACGAAATGTTGCCGATACAGCGAATGCATGCATTCTCTACTAGTTTGTACGGCACGATGCTGTCAATGCTACCATCATCACACCGGCCGACAGAAGAAGTGGAGGTATTTCCGTCTGTAAGTTTCATGCTAACCGACGGTGAGTCGGATGGTACACTCTTCTTGTTGGAACAATCATGCAAGCATCCTGTAGTACCGTGGATCTTGTTTCCTCCGTCCCGCCATCCAGGTTTAGTGGCCCTGGACTTCTGCGCGCGGGTGGACTTGTATGGGCCGTCTTCAGCACGTTGACGGTTTAGCTCATAAAAACACTCCTTTAGTTCATCTTCTGAACAGAGCGTGCAGTCCTTGATGCGGTGACGTAATCCTGCAGATTTACAAGGAGGGAAAAGGCATAGAGGTGCGTCATGATTTTTCTTGACGGGCTTCTTGCTGGTGTTGAAAGAATCCCTTTTTGATTCTGATTGATTTAAGGAAGAGCTGAACTTGTTGTTGGCACCAGAATATTTGCTGGCGGGTGAATTTTTGGGTCCGCTATCCACTAATTTGAATGCATCAGAAAACTTGACTGCGTGTTTCAAGAAACCTTTGAAGTATTTCTTGAGGTCGAGGAAAGAGAATTCTAGGTCTGATCGCAAACGTTCTTGGAGGTTGATGGGGCGTATTGCGCTCAATATGTGGTAGACAGCGACCTTCGAGTTTGACTTTATCAGCTAAGAAACACCATTTCGGCGCAGCAAGGTGTGGTAAGTCACGAACAGGTTTTGAATTCTGGATGTCGCATTCTTGTCGTACATATACATTTTCAGCTATTTTGGAAATTATCGTATCAAACGTTGCCAAGTTGACTGACTCCTTGTACTGTTCTTTTTTTTCTGTCCAGATAAGCGCGGAGAACGACATCTTTTAGATCGTCGTAGGAACCGACGTCATTGATGAAGCCAAGGTCTGTGATTGACTCCAAATACTCAGCGTCAACGCAAAACTTTAGATTGACAGGGCGCACCGCTTCTGATGAGACCATTCTGGTTGATACGAGCTGCAACGCGCGTGTGGTGACCTCCTTGGCGTACTGGTCGTACGCGGTGAGGAAGATTCGGATTGACTCGGCGTCAGTCCAGATGAGTCAGGGATGGTTTACCGAAGTAGAAACGAAGGAAGCTTGTTGCGTCGCGTAGGCCGATTGGGCAGTTGCATCGTTATCTTGGGACGTAGTTTGAGCTTTCGGTGAGGTAATTGAAAGAGGTTGAATAAACTGAAACAAGAAGTGATCACTGTGGTAAATCAGGTAGATTTATAAAATCCAATAACTCGATGATCGGTTGTCATTGATGTTTATTTTATCATGACCGTCATCTGGTTAAGAAGGCAAAGCGGGCGACGGTTGTTGTATACAAGCTGACAGTATAATTACTGTAAGGTACACCAGGTATAATTAGACTTCCGTGCGGAACTCTTGCGGTCCTGCTGGCTCAGTTGGCGGTCTTTGTGCTGCTGACTGTGCCGATCTGAGTTCAATTCTCAGCAGCGTCATATTTTGACCTTTGGTCTATTTTGCCACGTGGGGGGCCCTGGACCCAGTGCCTAATCAGACAGTACTGAATTGCTGATTACACATAGTCCTCTATTTTATGTACCTTTAGACAAGTAACGGAACGTACTGTGATGTGGGAATGAAATGACGCGCTGCATCTCATCGTTGGTGCCATGCTCTTACTTTCGGTATCGATTTCGGTATCGGTTTCATGTGAATTTACCGCGCGAAAAGACGGCAGTACGGTCAGTGATCAATTGTGGGAAGGGAGGGGCAGGGGAACAATGGCGTTACGAAAAGAAGATTCATGAAGGTAACAAAGTCATTGAGGTGACAGTAAACGCGGAGGCGGTGGCAAGTTTTTTTCAAACATCCGCCTGATGTTTGAAAAAAACTACTTACCTCCTTCGGTTATCTGAGATAACCGGTTATCTGAGATAACCGAAGATGGTAATTATCTATCAAGTTGAGACGTGAGAGAGACAACACGAAACGGTAACGGAGAAATCGTAGTGTATACTGTAGAAACGTTTTCATAATAATTGATTTGAGGAAATTGAAATGTTCTCAAAAGTTTTCTATGGCAAGAGGTTGCATTTCTTCTTGAATAACTTATAATGAATTAGGCAAACATTTAATGTGTTTACATGCGATGTCGGAGTGTCCTGCGAATGGTGGAACAGAAAGGCTTTATTTCGACCTAACTATTTGAGATTTTTGCACTATGAACTCTCATATTTCCATCACCATCGGCTTTGTAAACCTAACTTGTTTCGATTAACTATCAAATTCTCTACATTTGAAAACGGGGAAAAACGTTGACCTATAAATGATGAATGATAACGAAAAACGCGACGAAAGCGGGAAGGTTCGGTACACAGATGTGGAGGAGCGTGGCGATTTTCTGCTGTATACGATATTTATGAATGCTAACAGCAGTGGTCATTTAATTTGACTAGAACTGTATAAAATTGATGGGAAAAGAAAATTGGACGGGATGATATAAAGATGGAAAAGTGCACTGGCGCATGTTATCAAGGAATGTGCTCGTGCCTGTTGAGAGATGGTGATACCTTGCGATTATGAAAATTTGTATGACTTGTTTGTCTATTCATACGGAAGGGAGAAGAGGTTGACATTTCGTGAAAGGTATGAAATATGCTAAAAGAGGGACGGTGACGAAGAGGGTTCTTAGATCGTGCCTGAAAAAAACTTTACGTTCCAAGGAGATGAGGAAATTTGTAGGCTGTCCGGACGACGGAGGTGGGGACGAAGAAGTGCAGTTTGAGGCAACTGGTGTGAAGGGAGTAAAAATGGAGGTCGATCGGTGTGTGGAGGAAGAGAACCAGAATCAAAATGGATTCATTCTGTCAGCGGGGGATTTGGAAATAGTTTTCTAAATTGTATAATTGACTGGACATCTTTGGTAGAAACAGGAGATATTCCAGTAAACAGGATAATACGGGTCCGCGGTATTGGTGAATGTAACTACAACACATTGAATTTCGTGCTAGGATCTGAAAATATTCAACTACTATCTTACGGAACGAAGAGAACAAGGTTTGATGGAAAATGGTATGAATTTACCGAGGTATGCGAAAAATGACCCTTGAAGAATTATGGAGAAATTATAGTGAATGTAGGGGTAGTGGGAAGGAATTGCTGAAATTTTATAAAATTGGGACTGAATCTTAGGAAAGGGAAACAAACGAAAAAGTCGTGCGCGACTACGTTTTGGCAGAATCGGTTTAAGATAATGTAAATCAACTGCGAAAGGCGGAACTGAGAGAGTCGGTAGTAAGTAAGCAATCATACCTTCTCAAATGTTTGAATGGGGTTGAAATTCCTAAAATACAGTTATATGCGACGTGTTTGTTCGGATGATGAATTATTTCAAGATATAAATTACAGACTGTTCTGTGGACGTTCTGGTGAAAACGGGGAAGATGAGACAAGAAAAAATGAAAGAACCAGTTTTCAAGATTGAATGAAACCTTGCCAGGTGCTACGTGAAATGTATGGGGTAGTGGATGAGAAAAAACGCAGGATGTTTGAATCGAAGAAGTATTTACAAGATTGAAAATAAGCCGGTGGGTACGGCAGCAATGATTCTCGTAGATTATAAAAAGAAATTGGAACCAATCAGGTACAGGTAGACAATTATGTAATTTTTTGGGAAGCGAGAAATTTATTGGCAATGCACCCAGTTCTGTGAAGATGAAGGAAGCTGTGGTTTTAGAAATACTTGCAAGTCTTGGTCGTGTTGCAGAACTGCAGTATGGAGTTTTTTAGTAGCGGGTTGTATCTTCAAAACTATTTGCGTATTATGGTGGAACTCCTGCAGAGTACAGGTTTACCTAGTATGCGTCAATAGTTGTTCAACCTGGTGATTTAATTGTTGAGGTGGATGAATAGATGAAAGGTAATGAACACGGGGAAGATAATGTGGAAGATGGGACTTCAGCTTCACCGGTGCATACTGTTGTGACCGACGGAATGGATTGTGGTCACAGTGTAAATCAGGATGAAGCTGAACCGGAAAGGGATCCGTTTCTACCCTGAGAAGACCTTATTGGATAAAGAGGGGATGAAACAGATGTGGTTGTATGGAATTGAAACTGTATACGGTACGGGAATATTAGAAGGATTGTACGTGTTGGTTTGGCAATCTAGGAAGCGATTTACAGATTGGAGGTTGACGAGGGTAACAAGGGTGTGCAGTACAACGACGGTTGGGATGACATCCTAAAAAGGTGCAGTAAATACGGTGATGTATTTAGGTACCGTATAACTTCGGAAAACATGAGATTGAATGTAGTGATATTAGGAACGGTACTGATTCTTGTGTTTGGAAAACCGCTGCTAAAATTTCGTTTCAGGCGTTGAAAGATCAGAAGCTACATACATATTAATATGATTCGACGAGCCCGCCAATGGCTTATGTACTTTTTGAATCGTCGAAATATATATAAGAGAATTGAGTTTAAAATTGGTTGGACACAGAGATCAGGTCGTGGTAAAAACCTAGGCACGAACACTAAAAATGAATTTAGAACTGGCTTTGTCGGATGATTTAAACATGGTGCGACAAAAGCTGGCAAGAAGTTGAGTACTGTGATGATGCTGGATATACTGAGCAGAGATATACTCATCGGTATGAACTTCCCAGTGAACAACACATCACCTAAGCCATTAGTAGAATAAATACTACATATAAGAACAAATGCATCCTTGATCTTGCTGCAAGACGTGTTTCAAATCTGG
>JAULBU010049149.1:0-13168 GCA_032358235.1 Odonthalia washingtoniensis | reverse complement strand
CAAGAGGAGCACTGAAGAAATGATGAGAGGCAGTGCAAATGAGGGTGCTGTTTTAAATTCTCTTCGAAGAAACAATTGGGCGATGTCAATTTTTGAAGTAGGTATGCTGTCTTCTAAACAGGATCCTTCAATTAAATGCTCTCCAGACGGAATTTCTGTTCTAGATTTTACGAACCCTCCGGAAATTGGATTTTCATTTGATGAATTTAAAGGTATAGACATTGACGGGAGAATAAGAGGACTTGCTGTTGTTGAGATTAAGACTACAGTTTCGCGAAGAGCAGTTTCTGGAGTGATGGGGAATATAATTCCCACTTCTGCAAGTGTCGTCACAAGTGACGAGGTGCAAAAGTATCTACCACAAGAGCATATTTGTCAATGTATTCATCAAATGCTTGTGACTGGTTTCAATCTCTGAATTTGTTGCTCCGCAACCGAAGTAAGTATGTTTTTACCATGGTACTCTATGCATCTCACGCATTTATCAATACTATACACTTCCATCTACTTGTTGTTTCAAGAGGTACAGTGAAATAGGCTCATGACGGTCTGTCACCACCCCTTTCGGTTTCGGAAGACGACAAGGTTATCTTGATGTCAAAACTACCTTTCTCGAGGATGCTGAATGGTAACGTTACTCATAACAGTCTACTACCTCCAGTTAAGATTTTTGGACATGGATTGCAAGCACTGTATAGTAAGACAAAGGGGGTAGTCGATGGGGCAACGCAATTTAGAGCGGTAATGAGATCACACACGTCTGATTTGAAATGGGAGAGAAAACTTGTATTGGTTTTAAATGGATTCATATCCTGGCGTCTCTTTAAATGTGCTGACGATCTCTCTCCACCAGAAACATTTATGTCTTTTTAAAAGTTCAGAGACAAGCTGAATGATCTGGAATGCTTCCCAGACTTTTTATACGACGTTTGCAGATAGCTATTTCAGCATGCTGATCTTATCGAAACATCTGCACCACTTTCACAATTAGTCACAGGTCATGCAGTTTCACAATCAGAATCGCAACAGCTACAGGGTAGGTCTACACGATGTTGCAGGAATAGGTTACAGTTCTTCAATTCGGAAGACGGAAAGAAACTTAGAACTGAGGTGACTAGAAATTCCCCAATAACAGCTACAAGCACTCTATGGTGTACCCTTTGCGGTTATCTCAACAGTACTATGCTTACAGAGAAACGTGGACATTCCACGAAATACAAATGTGTGGTTTGCTCAATACCATTATGTATACGATCGAGGGGATGGAAAGAAGTTGTTGGACAGTATGGAATTGTGTACTGGTGCTATGTCAGCAGAGCCATGTGCCAAGCACTGGAACTACAAGTTTAAATAGTGGAAAAACAGTGCCACCATTACTCAATGTACATGAGGAAGCTGGCCAAGAAGAAGGGAGTATTACCGGAGGTCAAGATAATGGAATCACAGAAGGCAATCGTGATGATGAAGCGGTCAATAACGAAGGGAACAATGAAAAATGTATCAGCTCCTATATTTTACATGTCATTCGTAAGAAATGCTGAAGCTGTTGGTAGTGACGATGATTAGGTTTCCGAAAGACCAACAGTTAACGCCTATACTGCAACAGGTTCTAATCGACCTCGAAAAAAACGCAGATCGTCGAGATAGTTTGGTACCTGATTTCATGATTTGGTCCATGACTGAAAATAACATCTCCCAAAATGTATTTGTGCGTTTCTACACAGACCCTATAAAATTTTCATTCATACATCGTGTCCGTAATTGTATTCTGAGTAGACTTAAGTGGACGGCAGTCTTTCTCGGGGTAAAAGCTTCCATCGGAGCGCCTTCTACACATTGACCTAGCTCGTTACCTTCTTCCTCAATTGTTAAACTTTCTTCATTTATCAATTCATTATCACCTCATCTTGAAATAGAGAAAATTTGATCCAATTTTGACATTTCATAACCGATTTACGATTCTCTACTTTCCGTCGACTTAAGTCGACAAAAATCAAAACACTAGGGATATTATACACATCAGTTCAAGTTACCCGTATCATTCGACAGCCTTGGTTCCTTTGTTAATGTGGTATGGATTTTTGTGTTGAAAATTACCCGGTTATTTGTGACCATAAATTTTACTTTATAGTCATATATTTAATCGCCGAAGTGCCAGTCGCCACCTCCTTCTAAACCCTGACGAATTTTGGTGGGATGGATGCGTAATTGATTTGATGGCGACTCCGAAGGAGGTTTGTGCTATATTTTTTCCAGACTGTGGTCTGTTTGCTTGATATCCTTGCAAGATTGTGAGACATGGTTGATATTGTCAAACTGCTCTGTGTAAGGAACAGTGTTAAAACTACATACAGTACGTCTACGTTTTACCACACCAAACGGTGGCTAGACTATTACAGTACCTGGCGTTCCCCATCGTTTCTACTATACACATATTACACGTAGTAATACCCGAGACACCAGTGGAAAACCTAAAGCAAACTAAGCTTAAGATATAGCAATTTACAAAAGGATCTACTGTCTTGGATTCGTGCTTGGCATTCTTCTCCTTATAAGAATGCCATTCACATCTTTCCCATCCACTCCTTCCTCTCTCTTCAATTTTTACAACTACTACTTATAATAAAATCATATTATTGTAGTTACCGACAGAGTTTAGTCATTCTCGTCACATTAGTCCTGCTCGTCATTCCACGAGCGCCTGCCATTGCTTCCGTTCTCCTTGCTAGTGTTATATTTCTGTTACCGTCACTATCACTATCACTGTATCCTTACTATTGTTACCTTTCTGTCACTGTCACTATCCTACAAGACAGCATTAATGCTATTGTCTATCGTATCATAACATTCCAATCACTTCTACACCTGTCACGATTCTCATCCGACTATCTGACACACACAAGCGATACCCACACTATTTTCACGATCATCATCCGGCAAGACCAGACTATCTAACGCACAAAAGCGATAACCTCACTATTTTATGGACCCTAATCTGACTACACACCTCTTCAGCCACGTGTGACATGCGGCTAACCCAGGGCGCTGATTGTACATCACCTTAGTCTCCTCCGGCTATTGTCTCGGGTACAGTTCAACAAACAGCCTTCGCATACCGATAATTAGTCTTTTTTAGGGTGGGAGGATGAGGGTTGATGGCCGATTGGACTGAGTATGAGCATCGTGTGTGTATGAGAGTCGTATGGTGTAGATGTGGTGGATCGTATTGTGTCTACTCCGTGTTGGATTTTGGATTGCATGTGTTTCTGATAAGGAGGTCACAGTATCCGTGTGGAGATTAGTTAAAACCACCGAGAGGCGGTTTATGGAGTGTGGTTATTGCCTGTAGTTAAATGATCCAATTAATGGATGCGGATGTGGGTGCATTTGGCATGGGTAAATGGAGCTCATTAAGTTTATAAGCATATTTGAGAAATATTTTGTTGGTTTTGTTGATTTTTTGCCCATTTTTCATGGAATTTTCTTGTAGTTATTGTAGCATATGGTACACAACGCTGGAATACACATATGAAATTAAATACAAGGACAACACACGCAAGGTAGATGCGCGCTGTCAGGATTCAGGACTGACACTGACGGGTACAGTTGACAGTACATCACACGAGATGCAGTAATCTCATGAACTACACGTGGGGATACCTTTTGGGGAAAACACGTGTATAAAATATCTGAGATAATTTTGAAAAACACGTGTATTAAAAAGCATGAGGTTGATGGAAACACGTGTTAAGGAAAAACCCAGTGTCAGTCAAATGACGAACATCACCGAGTCAGAGTCAAGTTTGACGATTTAGTTCTATAAATAAAGAAAGCAAAAGCCGATCTGATAAAAGGATTCGGTAGAGCAATTAATATAATAAACGAGACTTTCAGAAAAGGCCTGTTGGGGAATTATACGCTTTCAACTATAGTTAAGAGAAGGCTTTACGTACTAAGTCTAGACTCTTATCGGAGACGACTACAACATTTCCACGAAGAGACGTGGAATTAGACGTAGAACCGAGAGCTGGAAGGTCCCGGCTCACCATTATTGGAATTGGTATTAAGCTCGAAACAATAATTTCGAGGCACGTAATCGTGACGACGTTGAAAGTGCGCGGAACCTTTGAAACAATGGACGCTGAAAGAGAAACAATTATGGGCATGGCGGTGAAAGCAGCACCGCTAGTCGCGCCACTAAGTCACCCAGAACTTACATCTCTTGGTGTAGAAAACATCCGTTGCTTTGTGATAAAAAGGAAAGCCTACGAACGAACGATCAAGGAAAGAGACAAACAAGAAAGAACAACTTCGCGTCCTGTCTCATTAATGTTTTATATAAAACAAGATTTATTGGAAGATTTAGTAGCTTTGGGACTGTTGGGGGATAAAATAGAGCAAGTAGAACAAATCACGGACCAAATCCTATTGAAATGGCTAGAGCATCATGTAAAATCAAAGAAATATACATGGCTGTTAATTGCAGTCGACAGGTTCGTCGCAAAATTATTACGCATGAATATGAACTAGAAAGACGCTGAACAAAGCGTGGTCATTCTGTTTTCGGAATACACAACGCTACTCAGAACTAATGGATTATCATGGGTAGTCCAAGACAAGGCTAAGGAGGCAATTGGGAATATTATCAGTTCACTAAAATAGACATCTTTACACAAGCGTGTAAAAGAGGATCTGGATTTTGCTCATTCAGAGCTAAAAACAGACTGGAGGGGATTCTTGAAGCATGTAACTTCACGGGCAAGGCATTGCCCGGAATTTGAGGATGACCACCCAATAAAATTAGAGACCAGTAGTAGTCCACATTCATTCAAATTACGTGATGGAGTAAAGCAAGGAGCTTTTTTCCATAAGAATAAAAATGGCGGAAAGGAGAAAATGGCCAAGAAGAACCAATTTTCGGACTGCTGGAATCAAAGATGTAATGGGAAAAACTACCTCAAATATTTCCCAAACATCACTCCGGAGATGAGGACGGAAATTTACCAGAGACAGGCGGAGGACCGAAAAAAGACTGGTGAGCAACGTCAGACCCAGGGGTAGGCCGTCAGGGGCTAGTAAACAAGCATATTATTCCAACGCCATGGTCGATGTCTCATTTGTATTCGGAACTCAGCAGAATAGCTGGAGCGAAAATGTTTGCATCCTTTGACTTTAGTCACGGGTACTGGGAACTGGATTTGGATGAGAAGTCTAGAGATTGCCAGTCCTTCATCACACCAGATGGCATGTACACTCCAACGCAAGTCCTGTACGGGACAACCAACTCCATGGCCCACATCCAGTCAAGTGTACAGGCGATCTTGGGAGACCTAGATAACCATATTGTCGTCTGGTTGGATGACCTTTTGATGTATGCGAGGACAGAACGACATCTGTTAATCTATTTAGAAGAGTTCTTCCTAACCTGCCGGAAGTATAACCTCAAATTGTAACCGCAAACTTTCCAACTGTTCACCCCTTCGGTACTTTGGTACGAACGGATAATCTCTGAGGCAGGTGTACGTTTTGATCGACGCTGCGCCCAGGGATTGAGGGAAATGGGAGTACCACATAACGGTTCTAAGATGCAGCAATTTATGTTGTGCGTTTAATTGAATGCTAACCCTTGTTTAGTGAGCAGGCCGCACCGCTCCAGTTATTAATTGAGAAGGTGTACGATGCAGCCAAGGGAGAAAGTACCAAGAGAGCAACCGAGAAAATCAAACTGAAGGATGTAGGTTGGGATGAGCAGCACAAGGCGGCGTTGGAACAGTGTAAGTTGGCGTTGGAACATGCGGTGGATTTAGCACATCCAGATGAACAACAGAGACTGTGCTTATACACCGACGCATCCCAATGTTGACAAATTAATGTATGTAAAATTTTGAAATAACGTACTAATCTATATACCATAACAGGATACAGGAAGGAATTTTAAAAATTTGCACAAGTTTTCATTTCTAAGAAAAGTATTCATTCACATAGATAGAAATGTTTCAATTTTTTATTTTATATTTTCATTCAACACTTCATAATGGTCATACAGAGACTGTTTTGGTGGGAATTTATGACACCTTCTCTCATACTCGTTGCAATGATATCTGGTTCCGCTAAAAACTGTCAGTCACAATCGTGTACCATATAAAAATGACACAACTGACGGTAATTTTACATTACGGCCGTCACTATCAACATTGGAAGCTTTCATTATAAGCCCTTTTCTTCGTAAGACCATCTAATCGCCACGGCACGACGTCAGGGTGTTAATAATACTATATAGCATAGGTTAATGATACGTTTGTGTGTAAGTGAGGAGTGAAACGCTTTGAAAAGCAGAGGATTGTGAATATATGGACCAATTGTATAAATAAAAATTAAGATTTTTATTATCCTGATTATTATCAGGAAGGATGGCATTGCAGGCATGAAAGGTAAGGATCACATGGTACCGGTAGCTATTGGCATTAATGTGACATCACTTATTTGTGTATACGAAGGATGAAATTCATGTCGCTAAGTTAGTGACGACAGGAACTGGTGGAGATAGAATAAAGGAGGAGCACATTACGTGATGGAAGGAATTGGTATTAAAGTGAAGGAATTAATTTTATAACTTGGTAAGAAATAAAGGAGAAGGTGTACCAAAAGTAGGGATACACAATTGTGTATACATCACTACGCCAACACGTGCATATTTACTTGATTGAAATTACATCTGTTTACTAATTAGTGACACTACTACAGTATAGAATAACACCTATAATATTTCACCGGGTACTGAACGTGAAATGCATAAAGCGGAGATGGTTCTCGTCGAGAAGGAAGGAAGAGAAAAGTTAACCGACTAATAATATACAACAGAACCCAACACCTCGTTGCACCTATAAAAGATCATATCTGACAAGTACGTCACACACGGAAGTAGTAGGAAACATCATGCGTACTAATCAACCCGTTAGCAGCTAGTCTAACAATTGCAACTCATGGGCCTACCGAGACACCATGATAGATATTGCTACGTGTACAAGACAAACAGGACAACACCACCACCACTATGCAAGCGGTCTATTAAGCAGCCGCAGGAGAGATTGTATTTACCAAGTTACCTCGATAAATACATCACCAAGAAGTAAGAAAGGAAAGAATTCAGAAGCGGAAAAAGGAAGGAAAGGGACTACAAGGAATGAAACTAGGCGGCACATATGAAGGTAAAAAGGATGGGGAGATGAGAAGATATTTATTTAGGAGTGGGACAAACAAGTAAGAGAGGGACGGGAACCGAAGGGACGAGTTTCATAAAGCACCTCCTCACAAAGATTTATAGGACAACCGTACACTTATAACGATCTCAATAAAACTACTCATACATCTTAACAGCCGTACAATTGAAATAAATTCAACCATCCACCTACTTGAAGTTGTAACAACTTTGATATTATACGTTCGTCATAAAAATAATTCATCTGCAACTATCAATAAATTATCATCGGCAAAAATCATCAACTGAAAAATGACAAGAAAATTATCCATGGCCTTGCACGAAGGTGCGTTTGAATTGATGACAAGTTTCTCCGCACTATGGCAGATGGAGGAAAGGTTAGTTGTTGGTAATGCCACAGACAGGGCTTTCACGGTGGGATGACATTGATGCTTCATGGATTACTCAACTGTTAAGTTATTATGTCCGGTTTGGTAGTAGTGAGCAACAATGGGTCCATTGAAAAGGAAGGACTACAACCTCTGTTACATTGTGAACCTCTTACTAGAAACGAGGTTGCGAACCAATTTGTGATAAAACATTCCGTCCGTCTTCGAAATAAAAGGGTATTGAATATCCGTACCAGAATATTCCAAAGGTTCCATCACCAAGACTTTTACAAGTCATGATACCAGACGATCATTACCTCTGGGAGTCGAAGAGTATGGGAAGATACGTAGGACTATCTGGTTGTAAAGGTAAGTGGTCAAACCGGTTCTACAACCGGTGCTGAAGACGTGAAGACGAACATGGTAATGATATCGGTACGACAATCAATGTTTGCCAGTTCAACGTTTACGAATATGAATATGACGACAAATGGATAACAATATTTCAAATCACCGATGTCCAAATACCACTTCGTGACGTTGATACTGATAATTGCAATGCGCTCATGACGGAAATACAGGAGAACTGGTTTAAATCCGGTAAGAAAAGCTTGGAGGTGACGAAAAATCCGTCTAGGAACAAGGATATTCAATACCTCAAACTTGGTAAGTTACCAAGAGGTTCTGCATGAGCCCAAGGAATGAATATAGGTTCTAAAGTAGGGATTCAGTATCAGTATCTGTGCCGTGGACGGTAGACATCGTGAATCATTTCTCCGTGAGCTGACTGTAGAAAAATCCCACAGTACGCTTGAGTCTGATATCCATTCCGAGTCTGTGAGTACGTAGATATGACGGTAACCAATTAAAAACATGGGACACGATCAACCACAGTTGGACAAACAGCAATATAGCCTAACTAGTCCGAAAAGATTCTTATTTAGTTGACACTGTCCAAATAATTATGAACCACTCACTCAGTTCCGAATCCCGATATAAGGTTCCTTTCAACACAGTTCGTATTGCCGATATCGTAACTGATTTGATGAGAGCGGATTTCATCCTCGGTAGAAGACGAACGCATTACGGACTTCATGTTCGAGTTACAAGGTTTTAATGAGAGAAACATCTATGGAAGGTCTTATTGATAAATATGCAGAAGGTGGAGAAACGGAGTCTGTTAGTGGACATTTATGTTTGGCAAATGTTGTTGATGGTACGTTTCTGTGAGCTGAAAAAGAATTACTTTCTTATATTGTACAAGAATCAAATTAATATGTCGGAAATGATTTCAGAATTCCCGGTTTATCAGTGGTAAACCGTCTTCATTTCTTGCTTCTTCGTTGCATAAAACCTGTCTCATCTTTCTCGACGGTCTGAGTGACAATTTGTAAAACCTCTTCAATGATGTGATGTATTTTGATTAGTTGATTAAAATAGTAATGAACAATCGGATGATAATCACAAATCGGAACGATTTTAGTAGCTAAGCCTTGTCTATTGATGCAGAAAAATCTATGTTTAGTTGGTTCTGAAAAAGAAGAATTGTGCATTTTTGAGTCATATCCATATTTGGTGGGGTTTATGGAAGTCAACTGCTTAATCCAGATTCTGATTTAACAAGGAGTGCTACAATGTTGGCAGCACCTGCGGCTTTTATTACACCCATACAAGCTATAAATGCAAGGAAGAGGGCGGATATGTGGCTATCATCACGTGCCCTTTTGCCTGTTCAAAAGTTTCTGGAATACCTTATATACTACTTTGGAACATTCTACAATGATATTAACTTTTCAAAATTGTCTCGAAAGAACGTCTCAATTTTTCATAGCTTGGATCCAAGAGAATTACTCGTTTGAGAGGCTGGAGATCATTCCTTTCCATGTGACAATCAATAATTACACATCCCAGTGTTGGAATGGGTGTCTGTACTGAAAGAACTTTCAGACCAACTCATGAAATGGGTTTCTATTATGGGACTCTGGTTTATATTGACTCGTCGCAGCAACCACAAATTACAATAACTTATGGTGACGGTATTCTGCAGGTTGTGGATAAAGACTTTTAAAATGGACTGCAGAGATTGACGACAAAGTGACCGACAAGGACGGTAATAAACATAATGCCTTGATCATAGAAACAGAGATTTTTATGCGATACATAAACTAAATTCACTATTTACCTGGGGCTAAGGACATGAAAAAGGATAAAAGATGGATATACCACAGCTAACAGAAAATGTGCGTGGAAGGTCATTTCAGTGCCAAACAATTCTGGTGACTACTACATCCATAAGTGTTGACCACTAATCCCTTGAGAAACATACCTGTTGTCAAAGAGATAGACCTCGACTATGACACCCTTTATTTTAAAAAGACGGACGTTGTTACGATATTTGATCCAATTTAACATTTTTAGATACAGCGTTCACAAAGTCACTTGTAATTTATTCTATTTACACCTGTATAGGTATTGAAATACGATATAGGAACAGGCGTATGTACCAGTATGTACCTCGTGTTTTGAATTTCGTTACATAAAATGTTGGAAATTAATCGTAACGGTTATTTATGATCCGGAAAGGGTTTAGGTTGTTACTTGTCCTTAGTTATTTTAAGTGAAAATCCAGATATATCTACTGTACGAAGGAAATGGCGATGTATAGTCGTCCGAAATGGGCAAATGGTCTATCGTTCACACCCGAAACGCTTTTCAGTACGATCTGCTCTTTTAGCAGGCACAGAAAGCATACTATAAGTTTTACAGACGCCTTTCCGTCTTTGGAGGACCACTCTGAAGCACTTTTATCAAGTATTCGGCCAATGTGCTTTTTTCACGTGCGAATATTATGGGTACTATTGTAGCACCGCATCATGAGCATTTTTGTGCTCGTCGTGACAATTCTAAAACACCTATCATTCTCCTCTTACTGGGATGCCCTGTGGCGAAAGAAAAGCTAGTGGAAGTTTGAGAAAGGGAGTGACTCTAAATGGCATGAAAAAAGTACAGGGAACAGTGTAGTCTGTAACCTTGAACTGTTCGCTCCAATTTTACGTAGAAGTAAATTGCGAAATCAGTGTTCGAAGCGATATACACCAACACGACGCCCTTTGGAAGTATGTGACCATGGAGATTCCTTTCACTGTCATGCACCACATGTCCATGTATGTTGTACTATATTCCACTGTAAGATAGCGAAGCTAATTTATGCGATTGCACACCAGCACATCTACTCTCAGAGATTGTAAATATCACGTCACCCTGAACTCCTTGACGTAGAATATGTTCTACGCGTTCCAACTGTTCCTTCATACATGGATAAAGTTCCTTTTCACTCACTCATGTGCAAACGCGTAGGAAATCTACGCGAAGACACCTATCAGTCTCAATAGAAATTACAAATGCGGTTGGTATACTATCCCGACGTACCCCGCTTTGGATCCGTGAATTATTCATTCTCTCCACTTCTTCGCTTGTAGTTATTCCAAAAACGTCTCCTCGAATGAAAGGTAACTTCTCATCGTCTGGAACATTTTCAATATATTTTGCATTGTGCTCATTGAACATTGCTTCACCATTATCATGTCCCCAACGGTCCATTTATTGATTGCAGTTATAAAATCCTTCCCAGTCACGACATTTGAATTCTTGTACACGTTCACTTCATGATATCGGATACAATAGAGCCTCTTATCCTCCGGAATGAAGTTCTGTAGTGCTGCTTTCGATCTCTTGTGGTAATCGTTAATGCTTCGAAGTCCTTCTTGTGACCCAAAAGTCACATTATTTGTTATGTTCAAAAATATAGTCCACGTGTTCTCAGCCTCGATATATGAAATCCATATGATGGACATAAGAATGTTTTTGGTGGTTCACATCATATCCGTGCATACAAAACAATGTTACCGTGGTGGAACTACACAATGGAATGATCGGCAATAACGACCGGCACAAGTCGAGGAAACTTTTTCTTCGATTCATTTGGGCTATCAAATTCACCGTAAACTAACCGGTAGGTAGCACTAACTGACTTATCTAGTCTGCTCTAACCGCAACCGAATCGAAAGTTCCCTCAAATTCGATTCTCCTAACTTTAGACATCTCACTGTATACCACCACATCAATCATTTCTTGCTTAGGTTTCTCCAGAATCTTTTCTGTACTTACTAACCTGTTTACCTCCGCCACGTATTCCAGTAGCCAATTCAATACCCCACATTCATCCCCAATAAATTGACTGGTTTCCATTCGGACTCGTGTCACAAATGCATCACATGGTTTTAAGTTGTAAGTAAGGCCTCAGTAAAATTCTCAATTCCTTTTTAGATGTGAAACCACTAATTATTCGAAAACCAACCAAGGTGCTGAACATAAAAGGTCGATAAGCTCTGCTTTTACCTTTCCTTCTACTGACATCATTATCTACTTTTCATTCGTGAAAAATATACTCCTGCGTAGTAAATATGTCAGAAGTACGGATTAAAGAAATTTGCACTTTATAACAGCAATCATCATTAGCACAGCGTACCCGTAAATACATGTTTCAATACTTCCTAAAAACGTTTTGTTGGAGAACGTCTGTCGACGTTTTTGGATTTCACTTATCTCACATGGAGCAAGCAAAGCAGAATCTCTGTTTTCAAACGCCTTCCCAAATCCAATCTTACATTCCATCATAACCCCATGAATTGTACGTGGTCACCCTA
This sequence comes from Odonthalia washingtoniensis, assembly GCA_032358235.1. Taxonomy (NCBI): domain Eukaryota; phylum Rhodophyta; class Florideophyceae; order Ceramiales; family Rhodomelaceae; genus Odonthalia; species Odonthalia washingtoniensis. The sequence goes on along the minus strand of JAULBU010049149.1, from coordinate 875 downwards.
CTTCCCACAGTAGTCAGATGTGTGGTTTTCGGCTTTGATCTTCTTCCAGGAGTGAATTCATTTGCTTTTAGACTCCACTCCTCCATTTATATTGAATTAACTGTAAAACTCCCTGCAGAGATGGTGAACTAAACACGTGTTATTCGACGTCATAAATGCCTCTGAATGGCTTGCATTATGGGTTCTGTGTATGCTTAAATTAAATATCGTATCGCAAGGAGTTTTGAGCGTGAACATAAATCCATTTGCCAATTTCAGACTCCTACAGTTCATTCATGTCCATACACCTGTACCCATAGCGAGTTTCAATTCCTATACTGGCGATTATTGAATGAATTAGAAGTTACTATGCGAACACTATATTGAAAATGTTAACTTGGACTGAAAACTTGGCTGTAACTGTTTCTGAATGTGCTATGCCCCTATTTGTTTATTTACGTATATTGGGTCGCCCCTGAAAACACAAATACTCTAATTTGATTCGAAAATTGTGGAAATTTCACACAAATTGTATTAAATTTATGAAATCGGTTGGGAACCCGACCCCTCAGAAGAGATTTGGTACATGAAGCGAGCACTCAAATTCATACACGTGTAGACGCAGCATACATTTTCCGACACTAAGCTTGAATAGTAGACAAGAACGTACAGCGTCATGATAGCCACAAATATTATTTCCTTGTTCAACCGTGAAGCTTGGTCACTTATAAAATTAACTACCGTACCACCAACTATATTCCGACAAAATGCCCCCGTCTCCTCCTATACAAAGGGATCTTCACCATACTCCATCGCATTCAGTACCACCAACCACACCTGTACGAGCACCGATCCGTGTATCACGTCAATCTACATGTAGTACTGAGTCTCAAACC
>JAULBU010049138.1:0-13168 GCA_032358235.1 Odonthalia washingtoniensis | reverse complement strand
GGTTCTTTCTGTTTTGACCTGTTAATGCACACGGACGTATCGGCCACAATTCTTTCCTCGGCTACCGTGTTTTTTCGACAGTCTTCTATTCTCGAAAGGAATATTCAGGCGTGGAAACTATCCAAACAATAGAGCTGAATGTACAAGGCCATCGAGGTCGGCAGTGTTTTTCAGTGCTTTTACGTCCAATGCGGGGATGAGGCCGAAACTTGCTTTCGGTTTATCAAGTAGACTTTTACGGACAGTTGTACGGATGGGCTCACGGTAACTTTCATACGTGCTAATTCTGATATGTACCACGATACCTGTTCGTTCTACCAGGATGCTATCCAATGACTTTAATCGAATATATTACTCTCCTGAATTGAAACCTTGGTAAACTATTATGCGGTTTTGGAGGCCCTTGTAAATAGTCATCCAGCATTTGATAATAGCATACCATGCTATTCTGGTTTCAATGTTTTTGAAAAGAGTCGCTGCTCAGGTATGCAGTCCCTCGTCGAATATATGTAGCATTGTGTGATTTGTTTTCTTATCTATAATGTAGAATATGTAGATACAGATCCTCTCATTTAACCGTGCAGAATCGGAGGCAAAAGAGGCCCTGAAACGCAACGGTGTGTAACTTACCCTCTTACAAGCGTAGTATCGGGTAGAAATATCATTGAGAATCTTTAATGTTGGATTATCGGCGTCTGAAGGATGAGTCCTGCTTAGAAGGTTGAGAGATTTGGTAGGTGCTGGGTGGAATTACTGGTGATGTAATTTCTTTAACACGCCCGTCTTGAAATTGACGTTGATTGTGTCTATTGGTGGGAGAAGATTGTGTAGATGTGAAGAGGCGCTACGGAAAAGAGGAACGAACCATTCATCTAAGTAGTAGTTCTCCTGGTTTTTCTTGAATTCTTTCTTTCGTGTCAATTTATTTTAAACATTGTCCACCATTAGAAGTTCAGATTCAAGCAATTTGAGACCAAATGGTGCCGAAATTTCCACTTCTACCACGTCTAGGGTGAATATTATAGTTGCGAAGCTCGATGGTGTTTCTACCATTGTCTATTTAGCCACCATACTGGATGATGTAGGCTTTGCTACGTGTATCGCAAATTCGTGGTAAAGGCAGGAATGTCGTAATTCGCAGTAAGTTTCCATCTAGGTTAATCAAATCATCATCAGCATCCTTCGCAGATCATAACTATGCCACTATTTTATTAATCCCTACTACAGTTAACCATCTTTTCGGCGTTTCATTCTAAGCATTTGAAGTGTCCTTGTCCGTTCAAATCTCAATGGACTAGACAAGACTGGCACGCGAGTTATCGCCTGGGGTTTTACCTTTTGATATTTCATTGGCGATTAACCAGCCTCTGTTGGTTTTGGTTGGATTTCTCCTTTCCTGATGTCAATTCATCTTTCGATAGAAATCTTTGCAAGTTGATCGCTGTCCGGCTTTTCGTAATAAACTGGCCGTTTCCTTAGTGCTTTCTCTTCCCGTGACGTCGTATCTATATCTAAATCATTGATTATTCCGATTGAAATTATTTGTTACAGCCGTAATAACTACAGTATGTATTTTCCAAAACTCTGTTGTAGAATCGATTACATCATTTGGATACGTGTAAGCGTATTATATTATTCGATAATTGAAAGATATTTCTAAACATGTACAACACTGCAAGTGTTGTCGTGCTGTATTTTTTGATGGTACGTAGGGTTTTGTTGTCTTATACGCCGGCCACTATTTCTTCGTTTTGTCCCTTCTTCCTCCTTTCTGTTATTTTTGTCAGTTTCATCTGTTTTTCCTTGAACGGGTATTTCCATTCCCTTTCTACTCCTGCAAATGTTTCATATCGTCGTTCTGATCTTCCCCTCCTCCTCTTATTTTTCGTCGACTTCTGCTGGCTCTCCTATTTTCCCGCTCTTTTTCGGCTTTCTTCTTCTTCCTCTTCTCTTTCCCTTTGTAGGATTACTTCCGTCGTTTTCCTCCTTCTTCCCCTTGTCCTTCTTTTCGTCGGCTTCCTCCGCCTTTCCTCTTCTAATCCTGGAAACCTGCATTACCGTCATCCTCTCTCGTCGCTTTATCACCATCATAATTTCTGATCACCTTCTTGCCTACATTCCTTTTCTTTTTGTTGCACGAATTTTGGAGTCCATGTTATTACTCTGGCACTCGGACTTCCCATTCCTCGTGCGACAAAATTGTCCATCCCTGAGGTTTAAGGTAGAAATGGTTGGTTTACATTATTTAGAAAAGATGTTTTGCCTTTTTTAATGCGTCTTTGGTCAGTGCGTCCGCAGGATTGATGCTTTCTGATATCCATGATATTTTATCGAGTTCAGCTTTATCATTGATCTGTCGGAGCGTTATAATATCTATTTCCAACCTTCTTTTCTTTGTCTTACCCTCCTTGGCTACAAAATTGAATACGATTCTACTATCATTCATGGCTTCCAAGGATATTTTTTGGCCGAAATCTAATTTGCGTTGTCCTCCCTGGCGTACGTGTGTTTAGAGCCGAGCACCAATGCCTGAATTTCCGTTGCGATGACTGGTCTTTCGATACGTCAGTTTATTGGATCCGTAGTGCAACAAGTTTCAGTTGTTATGTTTGTCTACTAACAGAATCAAATATTCAAGTTGGCTTTGGAATCGTGACGCATTTTCAAATGATGCATCAGATAGCCATTCACTTTTTACGGATGGTAAGTCGAGATTGATGTATTTTTGCCCTTGTTCCTGTGTCTCCTTTAAAAATTTAATTGCATTTTATAACGATTTATATTGTTCATTGGTTGTTGGTGTGTTTCCAGGGGCCAGGAGTTGAATAGTTTCGCTGATCTCTGGCCATATGTTGACACCAATATATTGCTCTAACGCTCGTTGACTGATAAATTCATTTTTTGTCTCATGAATACGAAGGTGGTCGATATTGTCGGGTTGATTGATCTTAAATTCATCACGGATGGATTTTCTTATTTGGATGCCCTTGAATGATGTAGGATTCGTTGAGATTGATGTTCTGAGCTTGCAAAGAACATTTTTCGATGCTTCTTCTTCTCTTTTCAGGAAGTTGTCACTCCCAAAACCGAGGGAGCCGTCTACTTGTAACAATATCAATCCATCGAGATTTTTACATTGTGTTTTATCCATACGCATGGATCTGAGCTTGTTCTGGTCATTTGGAGTGTCTGGAGATGGTGCGGGAGGCATGTTATATACCAATGGAGTCTCGATTCTGGGATTCCATATAATGGCTTCAGCCTCCAGTACAAATCCAGGTGGCAGGACTAACTCTGCTGGCGCTCTTATGTAAGCCTGTCGTTCTAATTACGTGTCGGTTTTTATGTAGGCTTGGGTAATGTTCCTGGTATAAGTTCTCATATTTGGTAAGGATGCGGATAGGAATAGTTCTAGGCGCTGAGACAATCTTTGTACGGTAGGAGCTTTTGTGGAGATCTCAGTAGCATATTATTCTGCATAGTTTGTGCCACAAGCCTGCTCTTCTTCTGCAACCTATCACCTATCTGCTTCCACTCTTCTATGAACCTATTTCCCAAAATCCTCCTTCTTTTCACTTTGTCTTCGTGTATCGGAATGAAAGTTTCATCCTTCAACAAACCTTTCAGTTCATCGGTTCTGGATTTTGAAAAGACTTTCTCTTCCTGTGAACCTGGCTTCATCTTTATCTTCCTTGGTACGTCTCCTAAGTCCATCTCGTGTCCTCCCTCTCTTACCTTGGAAACGTTTGTCCATTCTACTCCTCATATTTCCCATCTGTTGATTTGTTCTGCTGCCGGTTGGAATCATTCTGTGGTTTACCATACACGTGAACATAAATATTCGACGACCTCTGGGAAGTTCGATGACCAAGGTTACTCCCTCGATTGATATATATTTGTACGGACCCTCCCGCTTTTTCATGAAGTGCGATATATGAGGACAGTGTATCCAGATGGTAGGCCGCACAATCTCTTCGATTTTTCCACCGCTTTCGTTCAGTCCGGGTTTCTGAGCGCGAAATAAATTATCCATCTCGCTTGTTCCTTCTCCAACTCACGTTTCGTAACTTCTAACAATTTTTACCAGTCTAGCTGGGTTGGTGAGGGAGTAACGCTGGCTGATCTTTGGAATGCGTCAAATATCAACAGCATTGGTCATAGACCCTCGAGACCAATCGTCATATTATTGGCATGGATGGCCATGTGCAACTGGTCTGCGTCTATGGCTTCACGTTTGTGAAGGTATTGTCTCATCTTCGTATAGGCGCACCTGAGTGGCGCTAGATATCTCTCTACTATTCTGATCGAACCTGGTGTTTCGATCGGTACCTCTTCGAGTAATATTCTGGCTGTTTCCAAGTTAGATCTCAATTAGTTGGGGACGTAGGCTGTGACTTCATCGACGGTAAGGTGGTCGGGTGGGTTCATGTATGTCATTATCCACATCTTTGAGATGTCTTTCCAAATATAGAATGATGACTGTGATCTCAGGAAGCATTCAGTCGTATAATGCCTGCTTTCTCCAATCACGTGGAGTATGGGTCTCGATTATATGAACATGGTATCTGCCAGCACCCTGTTGTTGAAGTACATATCGTCAATTGCGACCGTCAACTTGAATCTCCGGGGTATCTATTCGTTCATCTTTCATACATCTCAATCGCTGGTTATCGTCTCCAATTCCTGCGGTGGATTTGTCGATATCAGTCGTGCTGACCCTCTTCAGTAAGTTATAGGTTGCCTTCAGGGAGGGTTGGCCAAACGTCAGTGAATTCTGTGGAGGTCTTCTCCCGTATATAGGATGAATGATGTATCGTTCCTTTTTCATCAGTATACGAAAAAGTAATTTTGCAAGGTGAGAGGCTGCAGTGGATTTTCAACGTGGAGGTATCTTCCCTGTAGACTAATTTCCACTCCATTGGTTATCATATTCTTATTCGACAATAAGGATGGGCATTTCTCCTTCAACACAGCCAAATCTATATCGATTATCAAATTTATATGGTTGAACGGTATTTGAATGGTAACTATTCCAATCACCTCACTGTGGCCTCCTATTCATCTCATACCTTTCTTCATTCGCTGTCGAATCAGTATTGATCTTCCGAATTCTTTTTCATAAGCCTTATACTTCGCCTGGCTCATGACTGATATTCGGTTCCCTCTCATAGCAATGGTGATTACATTGAAGTTGATGACTGTATTTCCCCTCATATGGATATTGTCAAAACGGTCCTAAAGCCGAAGGGCAGTTGATGTAAGTAAATTTATCTTTATTGGGGAAATTATGGAGAGGTGTTAGTGATGTAAATTTATGTCTTTATCTAGTTCCGCCATTCAGAGAATAACAGCTGGTCGGAGAGTCGTGCAATACCTAACTAGCTTTACGTGTTGGTTCCAGATCCAAGGCGAGTTCGTCTTTGTTGACTCCGATGTCAGTCAATGGTGACCAATGCACGATGTTACACCTGAGGGTGTCCTTGCTTCTAGCAATGAATATTAAGCCGTTCCAAAGTGTTTTTGGTCCGATTTCTCTTCCTTGTTTTGCGAAAGTTGTTTTCAATTCCGTCTGATTGTTCTGGATGTCCCTGTTCTTCTTCTTGGATAATGTCTACCTTTAAATTTTAATAGTTTCGGATTCAAAATTGGATGGAAATAAGCATCAATGGTTGATGATAATCTGGCGGATCCGAAACGTGTATTAGAATCCCATTCGGTAAAAATATCTAAGTCGGCAATAGTTCTAATTCAATAAATTGCACACGTGTGATCACACATGGTTGTTTTATTGTCATTGGTACAGTGTATACTGTATTTTGAGATGTATGTCATGGGTACGTGTTGGTTTCTTGAGTATGATACAGTATAATTCTTTCGTACTGTACATGCGACAATTGCATGATTTCATTTCTCTTAATTGTAGTTATTGATGTGTATGCTGTTGTCTGGTATGAAAAATCATTTCATATTTCTTGTACTGGTTATACGTGTGTGTTGTTGTTATTATACCATCTACCTTTGGGTATCAACTCCTTTTATTCTTGACTTTCATGCGTTTTACTCTTCCTCTACAGTGGCCGTGTTGTTACTCTTTTTTATGATCTTGTTATCATTCTATCGTTATCTTGGTTCTCCGTACTATCATCTTCCTTCCCGTCATTATCGTCATCATCAGTATCATTCATCATCTTCATCTGTAATCATCGCATCATCATCATCATCATCATCATCATCATTTTATTATCATGGTCGTCATTATGTGTTCATCATTATATTATCATCATCTTCATTCTTTATCATCATCATCGTATTATTATCGTCCTTCATGTTTTTTATCTTTATCGGCGTTAGATTATCATCCTTCCTTCTTCATCCTTCATCCTTTATCATCCTTCATCCTTAATTATTATGCTCATTTTAATTCTTTATTATCATCGTCCTCAACTTCTCCTTTTCGTCATCCGCAACTTCCTCTTCATCATCCTTAATCCTTCATTCTCTTATTACCATCATCAACTTCTTCATTATCATCATTCGTCCTTACCTTCCTCAATTTATCATCTTTCATCCTTCATCCTCTTATTACCATCATCAAGATCCTCATTTTCATCATCGGTAGCTCCCTCTTCATCATTCTTCATCCTTTTCAAGCCAATCTCTCGGGGACGTATCGAATCTCATTGTAAAGATTCGACAGCTATTCTTTGTGATAAAATGCAGGCCCATTTTCCTCTCGTGTGTTCTTCCGTGCGTATAAGCACTTTTCTCCAATGATATTTCAAGCTATGTCGCGGTCTTCCTCGTCATATAGGTGATATCCAAATCCTCTTCTTCGGTCCATCTCCCATCCTCTCTTTTGTCGCGGTTACAACTATATGGACGACAACCGCCAAGTTCTCCATCGTTACTAGTGCCTGCGGATGTTTGCATTTAAGCTTTTTTATTGCCACGGTCACTTTCTCGATGCTATATCTGAATTTTCTCTGTGATCTTGGCCACTGACAAAGCATCCCTTCACCACTTTCATCCAATAAGGACATAGTAGTTTCCTAAATACTGCATTTCTGGACTCGTTGTTTCGATTTTTACATGGTTTCTTGGTTGATCGCCTCGCCTTTATACGACTTTTCCAGTAAATTATAGACTTCGTGCTTCTCCCATATTTCACATGCCGAATTTCCTCCAGCCTAATTCCGCTTATCACTCACCTGGTTGTCTACGCGATGAATTTCCTGCTAGGTAGTGCGTGGCATTCGAGCTCTGAGTGTAGTCTGAATTTTGGGTATGTATATCGTGTTGAGAAGCCGATCCCTGACGAAATAGTCAGTATGGTATGTGACTTCAAGTTGGTTCCCTGAGTTAGATGAGTTTCGCGTCTAACTTTCAAAACACAGAGACTTCTAATTACCGTGGATCCTCTGCCATTTCCTGAGAAAACCTTATTGTCTGCAACTTCTTGAACTTTGGAGCCTTCTTTTTGTCACTGCTCTACCACCTACTGAGCATCATAATCGCTTCTTCGAAATCTCGACAAGCTTTCATACTGTTTTCAAAGTAGTTTAATTCATCATCCCCCGTCAGCATTATCAGTATTTCTTTCCAACTTCTCAACATGTTTGACCTCACACATTGTTGCCAGGCTTTTGAAGACGATGAGCCAATTGTCTATATCTTCATCCCAATTGCCCTAAAAGGTCTTCTTACCAACAAATTTCCTCATGAGGCCTCTCACGCCCAACGGTTACATCGTGTGTTCGTTCATCTTCCACTTATCTTAATCATGGTCCTTGTTTTTCGGTGGTCTATTTTGGGGTCTATTGCCTATTCTGCCTCCATAGTTTTCAGAGTGATAGGAATCTCTATCGCCACTACCATCTAGATAATCTTCACCTGTAGTCCCTCTGTGAATGAAAAAGTTAGCAGAGCTGCTCTCTTTTTGGAAACTTGGTTTCATTTCTTCGTCTGGATCGGATTTCTAAGATTCATTCTCATCTTGCTATGGTACTTCTATCACCCTATGGCTCATCCGGTTTCGCCTGTCTGGATGGATGAAGTGTTCTGGGGGTTGTTTCATCCGATTGCCTACTCTTGGTTGTTGCTTTGACGTAGTGGATTCGTGGCTCATTTCATCAGGTGCAACGTGCCCCGATCGATACATAATATCAATCAATGTCTAGTTCTTTGTGACTCTTCTTCCTTGGTTGACGTGTATTCCATTACTTAACAGGAACTCGGTCCATTCCACTACATAGTAAGTCTCCCACGTCTTGATTGTATGCGGTCTGAATGCAGTTATGAATTTTACCTACAATGATTTTGCTTTCAGATTCGTTTTAGTAAATACCTTGAGGAGTATTTTACTATATCTTTCAATTTTCTATGTGGTCTCCTTTTTCCTCTTACTTCGCGTCTTTAAGGATCTGTTCTGGATCGTCCGCGATATGAGGACATTCTTCTTCTGTCCTCTAGTCAGTGTGTTCCTTCTGCGCCATGTTTTCAGTACCAGGGGTGACCAAACTGGTCATTCTATTCAGTGATTTCTGTTCCGATCTTCGTTGAACGGGTGTCGAGATCCTTGTTATTACGTTTATAGGAGGAGATGGAACTGTGGTCGTTGTCGTTCGTGTCAATATCTATTGCAAACGAGTTGACGCTCTCTACCCGTTAGCGCTCTTTGCGTCCTCAATCCTATGGGTGTGGCTAAGTCAGTCTCCCGTATACAGATAGTTTACGCTGTCAATTTACCCACCAGCCTCTGTAATCTGGGCTTCGCTACTTGTATCGCAAATTCGTGGTAAAGGCAGGAATGTCGTAATTCGCAGTAAGTTTCCATCTAGGTTAATCAAATCATTATCAGCATCCTTCGCAGATCATAACTATGCCACTATTTTATTAATCCCTACTACAGTTAACCATCTTTTCGGCGTTTCATTCTAAGCATTTGAAGTGTCCTTGTCCGTTCAAATCTCAATGGACTAGACAAGACTGGCACGCGAGTTATCGCCTGGGGTTTTACCTTTTGATATTTCATTGGCGATTAACCAGCCTCTGTTGGTTTTGGTTGGATTTCTCCTTTCCTGATGTCAATTCATCTTTCGATAGAAATCTTTGCAAGTTGATCGCTGTCCGGCTTTTCGTAATAAACTGGCCGTTTCCTTAGTGCTTTCTCTTCCCGTGACGTCGTATCTATATCTAAATCATTGATTATTCCGATTGAAATTATTTGTTACAGCCGTAATAACTACAGTATGTATTTTCCAAAACTCTGTTGTAGAATCGATTACATCATTTGGATACGTGTAAGCGTATTATATTATTCGATAATTGAAAGATATTTCTAAACATGTACAACACTGCAAGTGTTGTCGTGCTGTATTTTTTGATGGTACGTAGGGTTTTGTTGTCTTATACGCCGGCCACTATTTCTTCGTTTTGTCCCTTCTTCCTCCTTTCTGTTATTTTTGTCAGTTTCATCTGTTTTTCCTTGAACGGGTATTTCCATTCCCTTTCTACTCCTGCAAATGTTTCATATCGTCGTTCTGATCTTCCCCTCCTCCTCTTATTTTTCGTCGACTTCTGCTGGCTCTCCTATTTTCCCGCTCTTTTTCGGCTTTCTTCTTCTTCCTCTTCTCTTTCCCTTTGTAGGATTACTTCCGTCGTTTTCCTCCTTCTTCCCCTTGTCCTTCTTTTCGTCGGCTTCCTCCGCCTTTCCTCTTCTAATCCTGGACACCTGCATTACCGTCATCCTCTCTCGTCGCTTTTTCATCATCATAATCTCTGATCACCTTCTTGCCTACACTCCTTCTCCTTTCATCGCACGAATTTTAGCATCGAAGTTTTTACTTTGAGAATCATAAAGCGCACCGATCTAAAGTACGGAAAGAATTGTTCTCCATATTTGAAAGAGAATTTTGAGTTTTTTGTAATGCTGGTTATATTAATAAGGTTGCCTATATATTGGAGGGCTGATGCTCCGATAACGTTTCTGGTTGTGACTCTATCTACGCAGAACGCTGGATGGAATTTGTTCGTTGAATAAGTTGTCCTGTGAATTGTGATGTTTCCGCAGTCGATAATTTAGTCGCTGTTGATATGGCCCGTTAACGATGATGATGGTTTGAAACCTGTTCAGAAGACGTGTTTTTTAACAATAGGGATGTTGTGAAGAATGGTTCGCTGATTTGTGATTGGATTATTGATTTGTCTATCGCGTCGTCTGTCTCAGGTTAGTTTGGGTCTTGAATATTATCTGAATAAAGCTGTAGTTGATCGTTAAAAGTTTCGATCGCATCCTCATGGGAGATTGGATATTCGCTCTCTATGTTATCGATTGAGGTGTTAATGTCTCCAGTGTCGTTCTAGTATCAGTTAATCATTTCTGCCAAGGTGTATACCCATTTCTCACCGCTCTTCAACCTGTTGTTTAAAAATATATAATTGAACCAGGTGAACAGCGGTGATTTGGTGACCAGGGCGAAAACCCACAGCGGTAAAATTTTCGTTAGGAGTTGATTTCTAGGACATTAGATCTGGATGATAACGGTGATGCGAGAAACAATCAATTAGGAGTATGTCTATTATTGTTGTTGTTCCTGAAGTTGGATGGTCTGGTAGTGTGTCTGGTGACATTTAAGTTGATGTTTTGATTTCCAAATCTTCGTATGGGTATTTGTCCGTATTGGCCAAAAAGGGACATTGAGATGCATCAGCAGATCCATTGTTCGTTTCCAATTTATTATCCTTCTGCAATGTAAATGAATGAGCTAGCGTGGACTTGAATGAACGGTACGTGTGATCACCATTTATTTCGTTTGATGTTGGTATTTTTGACCATTCATATAATATGACAGCGTAGATTAGTACCTTCAATTTGTAAGAGTCATGCTTAAATATCGGCAAAAATTGCGAGTTTTAGTTTGTCGATGTAGGTACAAAGCTTGGATAATCCGATGCTTTCGTCTGAGATATGATTATCTATAATGAATGATTTCAATCTGAGGTGATCGAGACGTCGTTGAGCCTCCTTCTGTCTGTCCGCTGAGTCTAATTATAGCATTGCGTACTTAATTTCTTGAAAGTTCATCGAGGTGGTGATGTTGTTGATGTAGATAGTTTCGGCGGTTTCTTTTAGGATATTTTCGAATAATAGAACCTTTCTTTTGTCGAATAACTCTAATTAATCGGTGAAAAGGTTTTAGCCGCGTATCATTTCGTTGATACTCTCAACTACATCTCCGCTGAATAACTCGTCCTTGAAGTGGCTGGAGCTATATTGGGCCACCTGTCCATCGTTGATCTTTTGCATATCAGAGCTTTCGCCATCATTATCTTCTACATCAGAGACTCCATTGTTTACTCGCGTTCTTTCTTCATCTTCTTCTATAGTTAAATTTCTTGTTGATTTTCTTCCTCGCAGGCCTAGTAGGTTGTGTGGACGTGTTTTTGTCTAAAAACAGGCCGCAGCCAAAAGACTACTACTACTTTTATTGTTTATATTTAAAGCAGAAACGTTTTAGTGTCAAAATTTCAGATAAGTGTGATTCCTTTATTTGATCAGTCGCAGTGATAATGGGGGTAACCTTACTCCTGATAGACCTGATATCGATACAGACTTCCTGTTAGGAGACTACATTAATAGACTCCCTCGGCTCTGGGTTCCCAGCCGGTAGATCGATGAACACGTATATGGTGTGGGGATCGAGTTGATCCTGCAGTTGACGTTGACCAACTCAGTGCTCGTTGCGGATTTAGTTTCCTCTTTCCAAGTTTCACCGACTGGTTAGGCGCGATCGCTGATTCATTTAGAATTCCTTCTTTGGGGGTTTCACTTATGTCCAAATTTTATTATTTCCTTCATTTGGAAGTCTGAGAATGATATATATATATCGAAGTAAAGTTTAATTTGAACTGAATTGTAGAATGTAGATAAAAGTGTCATATAATCCCTTTTGAACTCGAAGCGTGCGAGTGAAAAATAATCGTTCTCTCATTGGACTATTTGAATGATTCCGTTCCATTACTGTAGTGTGTGTGTTAGAAGATAAAATCATTCGCTATCTGAATAAATATGTCGTTATTATTCAGATAAATGCAGTGCGTGCGTTGGGGGTAAATGATTCATTAACTGAATAATTGGATCATTGTCATCCTGATAAATGCAGTGTACAGCGTTTCCATGACACTGTGTGTTTATTGACACTGTATACCCCCTGTTATACTATTGGCTTTCATGCTCAGCTCCAACTTCCGTGTTTGGCTAGTTCCATTTCATGCCACCGGCGTCAAATATTACTATTATCAACATCGACGTTTTCTTTTTATTCATCAACAAAGTCATGGTATTCATCAGATCCTTCATTACCATGTTATCATCTTTATCATCTTTACATCAACATTCCATCGTCAAAATCATGAGCTCCATCACCATCTTATCGTGTCCCCGTCGTTATAATCATTAGCATATCATCATCGATATCATTTTTAACATCATCATTGTTATCATCTTCAATATCGTCATTGTTAGCATCCCATATCACCATTCTTATCATCGTTGTTATACTCAACATACCATCATCATTTATATTCAGCATATCATCATCACTTTATCATCGTTCCCGTCATCATCATTTATATCAACGAGCTGACGTATAATACACGATTCCATCAACTGAAATAATTATTGAATAATTATTTAAATAAAAAATTGTTGTATAATTATTTCCAGTTTTGATCCGTTCATAACATCATGTTATAGTCATGATGACTATAATGAAATGGGTTTGGCCATGTAATGGGAAAATAAATATAATATACACTTTTCATAATATATATTATATATATTAAGAAAAGTGTGAGAAATTAGCACTGCACAACATTCTGGGAAAACGGTGTTTTCTCCATCCACTTGGATGGGGAAAATTTTCAAAAACATATGGATTAATTTTTTATTGTAAAAATTATTGGATACTTTTTTACATTTTCAGTCCATCCATGTGGATAGTGAGAAAATTTTTCTCTTAAGAAACGTGTAAGAAAACGTACTGTACTAAATTCAGGAAAAAAATAATAAATTTTTTCCAAATTTTTAACCTAAGTAGTACTCGTCATATTTGTGGCTGCCAGCCACAAATATGAGCAGTACTACTATATCATTGATATAACTTCAAGT
>JAULBU010049137.1:0-32751 GCA_032358235.1 Odonthalia washingtoniensis | reverse complement strand
ACGGAATCAATTTCAACATTATTTCAATTATGTACAAAGCTGAACCTCAAACTCCATCCTGCAAAATGTACGCATCCGCACTCAGATGATGTGGGCGCCTCATATCGAGTCGCCGTTGAAAATTTGACTCTCGAAACGTTCAGGGCTTACACAACCTTCAAAAACCACAGAATGGAGCTAAGTTACAACAATGTTTTGTACATTAAAGTGGATGGGTAATGTCATTCCTAATTTCGTAAAATTAATTGCGCCATTACAGAAATTTATGGGTCGGGTTTACACATTAGCCGGAAAAATCACCAAGAGATCTCTTGCATGTGTAAAACTACAATGCCTAAATTGGAGTACAGCTGGAACATTGGCATTCAATGCATGTAAGCTTGCATTATCCAATCAAGTAACGTTGGTCCACCGTGACACAGCACAGCGTCTGTGAATTTTATACTTATGCATGTGATGAGGCTTGGTCAAATGTTGTAACACAAATTCCACGTAACGATTCATACAAACCACATCAAGATCAACGTCATACATTGTTGGAATTCTTATCTGGACAATTCAATTGGACCCAGACACGTTGGTTACCTTAGAAAAAGAAGGCTTTGAATTTATAGCTACTCTTCAGCGTCTTCATTGTTGGTCGCAACTCCGGATGGTTTCGATTTGTATGTCGACAAAAACAATTTAATTTTTATTTTTGATCCAACCTCCATACTACCCGACTTATCAATTTCAACTGTATGAAAGATGTTGCGCGGCGCTGTTCTTCTCAGTACGTATAATGACGTATGTTTCCATATTCGTGGAGAAGACAACGTGTGGGCAGACATATTTGGTAGATGGACACCTCCATCAGTTGTTCACCGTCTCGTATCCATCCTGGTTCTCGCAAAGACTATTAAAAACTTTGAATGGCTCACTCCGGAATGTATACGTGTAATACAGGACGAGTACACTGCCTCCCGGCTATGCACGGCACACCTTGATGACAATTTGTGGAAGTTAGAACAAAAAATATGGATTCTACCTAATGCGCCTGACCTACAACTCCGTTTCTGTATTATTGATCATACAGGAGCATCTGGGCATCGTGGTACAATACCGACGACAGCAGCGCTGCAAGAAGCTTTCACCTGGCAAACTCTACCAGAAGATGTCACTACCTTCATTAAGGCGTGTTTAAATTGTGAATCAACTACAGGTGGTGCGCACGTCCCCCGTCCGTTTGGTCCAGCACTCCATGGAACTTCCCCAAACGCTCTCCTTCAATTTGACTATATCGAATTGGGATCTAGTACGTAAGTTAACAAATATATACTAATTATCATAGATGACCATTCTAATTACTGTTGGCTATTTCCGTTTGCGGATACAACTGCTGCAAACGCTGCAAATGCAATACTTGATTGATGCGCTGCTTTTGGACCTCCGCAGACCTTCATGTCCGATGGGCCGACACATTTCAATAACTAAACATTACAGTTACTTATCAAACCGCTTCGAGTCCCTCATAATTATACGCTTCCGTATTGCCCATGCAGCAATGGAGCTGTGGAACGCCCGGGACGTGAATTGTTGCGAGTAGCTCGAGATCTACTTTCAGAACTTCAGCTTCATCCGGACACGTGGACCAATACGTTTCCAATTTTTCAATCTACGTTGAATAATACACCTTCTCGACACGGCCGGTATCGCCCTTTGTGGCGATGCCGCTTTTTTGCCTGTTGTGGCCCAGCCATATGGCGCCTTCTGATTGGCTCAGCGCCTGCCACGTGTCATAAGAAGCTAGAACGCGTATTTGGCGGGAAGTTGCTTGGATGGCGTGTTACACTTCTGAACGACATTCTCTTTAGATGTAATTCATACTAACCGGTAGCTTCGACACCACTTTGTATTAAAGTTTCTTCCGGATTCGAATCTGTTCATTTTAATAAGCGGATTTACACGGACGTTTTTTTCATCATAATAAAAAATGTAACCATTCCATATTGTATTGTATATATGAGGGAACACAATTTATCTCGGAATATAGTCTCAAGAACATGGAAAGAAAAAAAATTTAGAACAGTGTAATTTAAAGTTGGAGGGGTCTTACACATACGTGTAAGTGACTACAGTAGTTATACAGTACCTATATTCGAGAGTAGAGTATGTTGATCTGATATGTTATTTGGTATAATTAATGCCTAGTTTGAGAAGAATATCAGTATGTATCTGTATGATATCAAAGCTAAGAGGTTAAGGAAATAACAGAATGTTATATGAAAATGTCATATTTTGTTTATTCTGTAACAAAGGAAATATGTAGGAAAATTGGCAGAGATCTAAGTGATGATATGAATCAAGGACCGTTTTCTTTTTTGATGATAATACTAAAAATAATATGCACACTACAAGAATAACGCGTCTCAAAGCAGAAGTTGATTGAAGTGTTTGATAGTAGCATAATTTTTTGTTTAAAGTACAAGCAAATACATATAAATCTAAATAAGAGGAAAATTGACATAGGAGTTTTAAAGGTATGATTTTCGGTTGGTCAAAAATTTGATTTGAAAAGCTTCATGATATATATTTAATCCAGAATATTGATTATCATACCTGTATCAAATGTTATGAATACGAATAGAAAGTGTGCATTGTCTATAATTACCATCAAGTTGATATATAAGTTGGAATCGCTGTTGAAAATATTCTGAACCCTGAGACGTTTCATGGTGGTGATGATGAAGGATCCATTTCGAAGCATTTCTCTGCTAAGTCATAGTTGTTTAAAGTAAGGGTCTCCTGTGCGCAAAATATTATCTACATATGTTCCGGATAGTCTACAGACAGGATGGAGTAGCGGAGGATGTAAAAGAAGGAATAATACGACATATTTTTCTTCATTGTCATATTGTCAAGGTGGTGATATTGAATAGTCTCGTACCAAACGTTGCCATAATCAGATAAACCTTCCAAGTGTTGGAAAATTTTCATGTCTTGATCGCGATTGGGCTCAAATTCCGGGACTGTAGATGTCAGCAATAATTCCCTCGCAGACGTATCGCAGATTGGAGATATTCTTATGTGACATTGCTAGTCTAAAACCAAAGATCGTCGTAACATCAAGAAGTAAACGGATTGAATGGACCATGAAGTTACTTAAATTTGCTCTATGCGAACCTATCACAAACCAGGCCTTATGTATTATTTTACCACTGAATCTTGACTTAAGCGAAAGAAGAAAGCGGTGTGGAAGCATGTTATCTTTAGATGGAACCTGATTCCTTGATTATATATGTGATAGTCCCTATACTAATTAGGTTCCGTATCCCTTATTTTACTTAGCATTTATGGCTATTTATTCCGCGAGTCTTCCAACGGTATTATCTCTATCATAAAAATGGTATTAGATAGATCCGGCAATTTATATTTGAGAAAATAATTATGGTGATTTGAAAACAATGTTGGTGATATGGTGCATAGAGAGAGATATTGTTTCAATTACGAGGTGTTCAAAGAATGAGGATTCCCATTAGGCTGATAATAGATGTTAAAATGCTTAGTTTCTTGGTCAAAAGTTGATACATTGAATGGTCCTAAGCTTTCCCCGTTATTTGTTGTATGGTATTACTTCATACGAGGACACTTTCGCTGGGTTCAAAAATTCTGTCGGTAGCTGCAGGAAAATTATGTTTCAATGCACGTGAAACTCGTACGGAGTCAAGATGTAGTTCCAGTTTTCTACGAGACATCAGCACAACTTGTACTCGTTATTCTGCAGTAGGGCGCCTTGCACATTTCCCAGGAATCTCTCACATTTTATATTAACCAAGTTAAGGTCGGACGTAACTAAACCGTCGTGATCATAGGTTACATTGAGTGATTTGGAAACAAGTGAAATTTCAAATTCAAATGCCGATCTAGGAAATATTATCACTTCTTAAGGGTCGTGCGGATTGGAGAATAATAACGTTCTACGTCGTCTGCACAGCATGATAGTGGCGAAAGGTCGTCTGCCAATTAGTTGACAGCTGATAGCAACCATTCCGCCCATGAAAAGAGACCACGAGCTTGAAGGACCATTTTCAATCGCTATAGATCTCTTATGAGCGAAGAACATACCGTGAAAAAACTGTTCACGACGTTTAATTCTGGTTGGTTGTCGACGTGGGGCAGAAGTGGTTGCGTACTGTGGGATTCGAATCGATGTTCCAGGGGGTGATGAGAACAAATCGAATCTATTTTTACCTCTGTTCCAGTTCCTTCAATCCCCAGACCCAAACTACTTGGTTGCACCACATCCTTGAGATGTCTGCCTCAAATATTCGATGTTAAGGGTGCTATCGTATACTATGTAGGCGGAGTCCGTATAAATGGAGGCTGTTTGTATCTGAGATATCATAGGCCTGTTAGAATGTGATAACATCAAAATCACACACAAAGAACACACAAATCAATTAGTATATTATATGGCATGTTGGTGTGCGGACCTATGGAAATAACAGAAACAAATACAGTTTTTAGAAAAAAAGTTAGATGAACTTGAAATGGAAATGTGAGTATAAAATTAGAAAAGGAAAGTTAATCGGTGTAAACCAGTTCGCAGAATCGGCGAAGTAAAAAATATAATTTATCTGAAAATGGAATCCCGACGAAGCAATTAAAGAAAAGAAGTATTAATAAATATGAATGAATATTATGAAGATGTTGGTATGGGTGAAATGTAGATATTTATATGTACCTCTGAGAAAACATTGCAGCATTCAATGTTTTTCCATGGGGAGCAACAGGTAGAAGTGGGTGTCTACTATCTATGATGGCTGAATTGCCATTTTGAGGCGCTGATTGTTGAAAGTAGATTGGCTATGGTTTAAATAGTACAAAAACCTGTGTTTAGGGGAAGACTGTAATAATGGGATGGGGAGAACAGTTAATGGATTCATAATAAATTGGCTCTAGAATGCTGATAATTAAATTTAGTGAACAACAATACATAGAACAGGTGTATGCTTGCACAGATTCATTAAATTCACAGGGCTGTATTGTGTTGAAAATTGTAAATCGAATTCTTATGAATATAATTCCCAATATTATGTTGGTGAGCAAATTTCAGAAAACAAAGTCCAGAAAATATTTAAAAATGTACAATTCGAAACTAAATTAATGAAATAATTGAGTGTAGGGGTAATGTTTCTCTCACTTGTAGTCTATCAGCGATCTGGAGTGTGTCCTCCCACACATAAGGCACCATATTCAATTCTGCTAGAAGTACTGTGAATGAAGCATGGGTACGCCAAACATGTAAGTATAATGATGATTGACACTGGCTTTGAATTATATGACGTATGTACGAAATATTTCTCACACCACTATTAACTTGTATCAGACTGTTATTTAGTTTATGGCGCAGAACTTATTGACATATTTACATATCTCCTGTCCGAACATAGTTAGATCTTTAAACAAGAAAAATGGACCTAAACAACTCAAATTATCATGGATCTTACGGATAGAAAAAGATGTGGAAGGAAACAGTCTTCCGGTAATAGTAAAAATTGCTCCTTGTACATCGCTATCAAATGAATTTGGGAAAAAAGATACAGGAGAAACTATGGTGTTTCGATCAAGTCTTTGGATGTTTCTTTAAATAAACATATCAGAATCACTAGTTGGAAAAAAGGTAGTCGAAGAAGTGATAAATATCATCCAGGACAACGACTTGGATGCAAGACTATTCTCTAAGCAAGTTAACGGCGGAAATTGAGAGAAAATATCCTGGAAGGAAGTTAAAAGGTTATTTAAATGTCCAAAGCTCTTGTCTGAAATTGTGAACAAATATTTTTTTATATTTACCTATTCTCTCTGTCTTTTTAGCAGAAGTTATGTTTGAGGAAAATGCCGAGTTGACTTCAACTCGGTTCTGTGCGTCACATAAGAAGCGAAGTATGGGTAGTAAGATCAATACACCTTCTGGCAGCACGGAGACGTATAGTAAATCATTTTCAGTACAACAAGGTCATGAGCACAGGAAGGACAAATCATAATTACTGTATGATACAGTATTCTCAAACAGGAATAGAAACGAGACGGAGATTCTACCTTGTTACAGTAAAGTACTGAAAGATACATTATTTCGACACCCGTAAACATAAATAGTTTAAATTAGGCCCAAATTTAGGAAATTCCAACAGTGGAATTTGTCACACGTGTTGTGACAACATAGGCATGAAAAATATCGATGACAGTATTTATAACGGATTCCCAGTCTGGAGGAATGAAGTCCCTTCTTCCTTTTGTACTGCCACACGCAATTGGTCTTTGTCTAAGCGTTAATTCCTCTAGCTTTTACCTTTTCGTCGTAGGCAGAATTTACTTCCGTTTCGTCAGCACGTTCTAATGTCTAAATCT
The DNA here is from genome assembly GCA_032358235.1 of Odonthalia washingtoniensis. Lineage (NCBI taxonomy): Eukaryota > Rhodophyta > Florideophyceae > Ceramiales > Rhodomelaceae > Odonthalia > Odonthalia washingtoniensis. Next base: position 26,361 of record JAULBU010049137.1, on the reverse strand, counting down.
ATTCTAATCATCTTAACAAACGTATCACCGACTTCCACGATATTTAGTGTGGTTTGTCCCCAGCCCTAGTTTCGTGGCTGGAACCTAGCTTGTACATTAGTATGCGAGGACGATGTGTCTTTCGACGAATACTCGTACTTGTTCGTGATGTGATGGCCACCTCCCCGTCCGAGTCAGGATTATCGGCGAGATACCAATAGCTGCTTTTTAAGCGATGTTGTATTCATTATTCAGTTGTCTTCGTTTCAAACCGCCCCGGCCAACAAGACCAAGCTCCACGCACATAGGTACGTGTGAAATTTACTTACCTTCACCTCGCTAAAGTACAAGTGTATGCCTCAAAACTCGGGTGAACTATTTTGGCTCGTGGTATGTATCAATTGTTTGGTGAACCCAAATAATGGCATATAACCTAAATATTTTTATCTTTCGCGCGAAAGTAACCAGAATAAAAACCCCATTCTCCCAACTGCAACCGCTGCACCCCAGAAGGGCCAGTACCTCACATCTGCATCTGTCCAATGCAACCGGTATGCGATACAACTGTAAACAATCACGATGGAGATCAGTGTCTTGTGGCTTGAATTCAGTTGAAACAAGTGTAGATCGATGTAAGTCAGTGTAGGTGAAGCATACTGTAATTATTGAGGCTGAGTGGAGGTGGCTGCAGTAGAACTAGGAAGTTCTGCGGTTTAGGCAATAAATTTGGTCTGTAGAATATTGAGTAAGTAGGAGTTCAGAGAAAGGTGGACACAAAGAAATCGATGGAACCTCGTTACATAGTGAGCGAGTCGGACTGGGCAGTGAGATAGTACCAGCAGGAATAATACTGCTTGGTGTCTTTGGACATTACTTGTACGAGGTAATACCAATATCAGCTGGTTGACTTATTTGATAGGGCGACTGTGCCACTTATCAGTGAAAAAGTAAAAGTTTAATTTAAATTGAAGAAAAAAGTAAAAGAGAGTGAAACTAGAGAAAGGGCAATGGGACTGGAGGTTTTCTTATAATTGGGAAGGAACTCCAAGAGCGAATAGCAGAGACAGAAGATAAATGTTGTAGATAATTCAGAAGATACGTGTACAATGAAGTTGTTACAAGTAGTGTGGTTCGTTTTACAGGTGAGGAATAAACTGGAGAGTGATTATCAACCGCGGGATTTTCAGAAAAGTGTGGCTATATCTTATCATACCAATTAATCAGATGTCGCAGTTGTTCAGCGTCACCAAGCGCACAGACTTGAAAAAACCGTGTACACCAACCACTTGGTATCCAGCGTAATATGCGGCATTAAGTGGACCAATCGAAAACACATCGTCGGTGTGGATACAACTGATAGGATCAACGACCTCATTATTTTCACGAAGTACCAGAAAAGGAAGTTGAAGGAGAAATGCCAAATATAGTACCAACGTACAAATATGAAACACGGATTCTACATAAACTAAAACAAATCACGCGGCAATTCGATTAATAGTAGCGTAATATAAAGTTAGAAAGGTGATATTCGTGGGTTTATCGGATGGACATAAAGAGGAGAAGGGAAATAGGAGGTGAAGAGGAAACGGAACTCAAGCTCACCAATGGGGTTGAATCAAAATTTATAACTTTACAATTAAAGTATAGATTGTTATACTCGTAGAAGAATTTATAGTTTATGTTCTGAAGGAAGTCACGAAATCCACCCACAGAGATTCTCCTCCTAGGTTGGTTTCTGTGAATACTTTCAAAACGTCGTTGCTATAATCCCAGAGCACAATTTTGTGCGTCTTCTTTTCATTAATGAGATTTTTATTAGGAGGTTCGTGGTTATTCTAAGGGTTAGAGTACTCATCGTAATTTTCATGTTCATCCTGAATTATCATGGGTGGATTCGGCGGAGTAATTGGAGAAGCCGAAGTTGTCCTTTTGGAAACGTTGGGTTCTAGTCTGCTGATGTCGTCATTGGATGTATTTGGTTCTAATCCCGGCTTTGTATTATGTTACTACCGCCGTAGGCACTATTCTCTCGCCCAAGTATCTTGTTCCCGTGTTTAGTGATCCCGTTAACCTCACCCAGATTACTGCCGGGATACCTTTTTCCTTGCCGAATTCCTTTTCCGTTTCAGGTGAAAGGCCCTTATTTTGAATTTTCATTATTCATCTTGTCGTTTCTTTTCAGGTGTTCTTGATTTATTCTCTTGTATATGGATTTTACAACCGAATAGCTGCAGCCGTAGACGTTACGTAATTTTACTTCGCAGAACTGTTCTACATAATTTTATTTATAGTTCTTCAATGTCCGCTGAAATGCAGTGTGTGATACGCCTCCTGAGAATGTTGCGTAAAGCCTTTGTGGATATTAGATCGAAAACAATTCTGTCATCCTCGCCAACTCGGATCGCATTGAGCAGTGCTCGCAGCGTAATTAAATATTCAGGGACCAGTTTCGCTCTCGATTTGAATGTTAGTCAACCTCCGTAGGTTAGGGTTTTATCCCTCTTCCCGAATGATTCTCACATATCGATATATCAGCGTTTTGTCGTATTCAATTTTATTTTGTTACTGTCTGTCTCTTTTCTTTATTATTTTTGCACCCTCATCGGGTATGGTATGTATACTGAAATCTAAATCGACTCCAGTTGGAATTGATCAATATGCGTGCATTAGAATCGCACTGTTATTAATTATTGAATTGATTAACTATTTCCTGTGCAATGGTCTCACAAATTTCTAATATACTGTATCATTTCTTGAGTAGTTCAACGAAGTTTATTTTCATCTACTAGTATCATCCATACATTGCTCACTGTACTAGTGAATGGTGATACTTTCGTGTAACTGATCTCTATTTCTCTCTTATCCCTCGAAATACAATTATCTAGAACATGCCTATTGTTGTAATTGACCGCCACCGTCGTCAACAATTATCGCCGTCCTTCCTTCTTTAGAATCATGACCCTTAAGAGATAGATCCACCCAGACCACATTTTTTAACCGTATTCGTTGTTGGAAGTAGTCTTTCTCCTTCCTCAATCAGAAGTAGGATCGTGGAGCGCAATCCTTTTTCAAGTGATGTTCATGATATTTGATCATCATCATCATTCGTGCTCATGTGCTGTCATCTCTTGAAGGGTGATCGGTAAGAAAAATATGCACCTAAAATTTCCGGTCAGGGGACCATTACGAGGATGCAGGCTGTACTCTCGTGATGATCTTTTATCATCATCTTCGTTCTGCCTCCTGCGTGATCGTCGTCGATATTTAATCTTTATCTTTATCGATATCTCTTTATTAGTATCATTATGTACCCCATCTCTTTATCATGATTATGATATCGTCATCTGTTCATGATGATGATGATGATGATGATGATTATTATAATACCGTCATATTAATCATTATTAGTATTATGTAACCCACATCTTTACCATTTAATCGTCATATCTTCATCGTCATCTAGATATCTTTATTACAACGTCGTATCTTCATCATTATCTATTCAATCATCTCTTCTCCATCTTGATCACGTCATTACTTCCTCCTCACTATTCCGTCACCTCCTCATCACATAAATAGGTACACCCATGTGTTATATCGATAGCTCTTAGTAACTGCAGCATATAAACTCGTAAAATTGTCACATGTACATAGGATTTTTCGTAAAATGGAACATCATATTTGCTTCCTACACCTAGAGTCAACTTGGTTCAGTAATCCATATCAAATTGGCGGAGGTTATCCGCATAGAAGAATCTTCTTTATCTGCCTCGACGGCTATCAAGGCGGAAAGAAATTCCCGTTTAACACAGGAGGAATAAATCATAAGCCTTCGCGAGGTTTCAGCATCCAACGCTCACGTAGGTGCATTCGAAGAGACACGCAAACTTTACGAAGACGGCGCCACGAAGGATAATCCAAACCCATCCGTCACACAAGTAGTCACATGGAAGACGGCATGTGACAGATACAAACGTTTGTAAGAAACGTTTAACAGAAATGATAACAAGAATCAATTTTTGTCTGGAGTAGGAGGGGAGATTGGTGAGATGGATGAGTTGCTCATGGATATGAGGGATGCGGGGGATGATTTGGATGCTCGAAAGAACGCAAAATCTATTGCGCAACGTGAGTTTATTCGTAAAAACAGGAAATAGGATTATCTTTAGTTCAAATATCACTAAATCGGGCTACAGCTGATAACAGAAGCTATGACTCTACTGAAGAGATCATTCAAAGTGAAAAATGGTCGTCGTGTGCGCACTAACTGCAATGGAAGCGCGTATGTGGAGACCTTTGGATCACAGTTACGAGATGCAGATATGGAACGTGTTGCACTTGAAAAAGAGCGGCTTGAATTTGACGGCAAAAGATTTGATTTGGATCGTGCAGACCGCGACATTGAGCGGCGCGAGCGACGAGAGGAACGTGAGAAGACACAAGAGTTTGAGCTTGAGAAGTACAAATTGCTCATAGCTGCATTACAGCAGAAGCGAAATTTTCTCTTCTGCACTTTATTCAAAATTTTCAATCTTTATGTACCAAGTACTCTTCAAATGTAGGTGACAAGCAGTCGAAATACTTTGATATTTGGTTCCGGTACACACAATTTTGCGTGTTTCTCAAAATCATTGCGGCTAGGTAAATTGAGCTGACAGGAGACTTGAATAATTTCATCTTCCGTTTAAAATCTACAGCCCTAAATTAAAGCTTTACTTCCTTGAATATCCATTCTATAGTAATTCATGCTGCGAACATCGCTTTCTTGAAACAAATCTGTTGGGATTAATATTACTTCTCTGAAGTGGTACCTTCATGATCCATCGCCCATTGTACCCAGAATCTCCAAAAACACAATATTGCACACCATTTGTTCTAAGTAAATCTGGTAAATGCTCATCCAATCTGCTACGTGTGTACATCGTCCAGTCGTGTCTACTTCCTTCGATAGGTCCATAAACATGAAGCATCAGCCCATCAGGCGTGTTAAAGGCCTGAAATTCAAGAGCATATTTTCGTTTATGACCATTATAAGCTACTCTTTGCATTTCATTTCCCTTGGTCTCGCAATACATATCACGGCTCCATCTATAAATCCAACACAATTTGGAAGAGCCTGCTTGTCATGTATCCATTGGGCATACACTGCAGTCTTGTAAACGATAAATCTCTGATCGATTGGTACCGTAATATGATGAAGACGTTCATTCAGAATATGCTCAAGACCCTCCAAAAATATCTCTGACAACTGCCGGAAATTCTTTCCGAATATCATCTCGAGGTCCTTCCATCTTGACGGAGACGAAAAACGGCGTAGGATTATGCAAGTCACAAGTAAAGGCGTGACAGCGACCTATTTCTGCTTGCATGGGTTTTGAAAGGGGACCATACTATCGCATCAATCATTCGCATTACATCTACTTTCTTAAAACAAAATTGCAGAAGACTATCACCTTCACTCAGGATGTAAAACTTGAAACTAAACTGAGATACAGCAAATCTATTTCTCCTTTCCAGCTACAAGCTCCGCTCGTTATCCTCTTGTGCCATGCGCTGCCCAATATCAATGATCGATTATATCGTAGAAGTAAGTGTGGATTGTATACCATTCAGACGACAGCAAGTAGCATACATGAAAATAGATCGCCATTGCTTTCAACGACGTTCCGTTGATGCCACTGTGTTATCACGTTCACGGCTGCCTGTCATCTTTGATGGATGTGAAATATGTATCTGCTGTTTTCAACAAGTGAAACAACAAAAAATGAAAGCCTTGAAATCTTTGGCAATTTTACTAAAACTCGCGTCCGTTGGCGTAATACACTTTAAAAACATTTCAATTAAAATTTTTGAAAAACGAATTATGCATTCTTGTGATTCTATTTCTCAATTTTATTTACAGAAATTAGTGGGGCGTAAACCCATAATTAACTTTTACTGTCTCAAGGTCACGCCAAAAAGAGATTTCTCTATAGCTAAAAACATTAAATGAGTCACTTATGTCTATTAGTAGCCTAATTGGATGCCGTGGATTTTCTACATCTACAGTTAGCTCATTTAACGCACGTTACTTACAAAACCGATTCCAAATATATAAGTTGTATTGAAATGCCTCAGTGGTAGTAGTTGTAGCGGAGCTTGTTAGACACAACTTACATGAAATAACAGCTATACACGTTGCCAAGCCTATCATACAGACCTCCGTCGAAAACTCCGTCGGCCGATACGAGTTGACGGTCTATAACATAAATCTTCGGAGATGGCCGAGCATGGTAGGTGAGAGGAGGTCAGAAGACACATATTCAAACTTCTTCCGAAACTGACTCATTACCTCTCTAGTAAATACACGTCCTTCATCCCTTTTTTATGCTCAAGTTCCACCTGATCACAGAACGGGGAGAAAGACGAGACCAGTGGTCTCGTTTTATCTTTCACTGGCCTGCAATTTAAATCTACTGACGTACACGGTAACTAAATCCACCTCGCTTCAGTCGGAATTTTAAATTTCGCTAAGATTACGTTCAACTAACTGTTCAAAAATTGAACAAATAACTCCCCAACCTTGTACATAATGTCAACTGGTTCCACTTCGCCGAAAGGACCAAATACAGGAGCACAACGTACAGCGCTCATGACACCCCATTTCAACCCCAACCAACTTTTGCGATCTGACGCTGCGGTGCACTCTCCTCCTCACAGCGATAATTATCCAACTGTTACGAAGAACTCTCTGTCTTCTGCTGAACAATCCCCTGGTGATGATCCCATCCGTATCATTGAGGGAGTTTCCTCCATAGCAACTCCTACCAGGAGCGCTCCTTCATCTAGTCATACTAATGTTCCCCAAGCCGAAACGAAAATACCGCACCAAGCCAGGTATTCTTCTATCACACGTGAGTTTCCGATTCGGCCCTTGACTTCATTCGTGACCCAACTACAAACGCGAAAGTTCACATTCAAGCTTCCCGCATTAAATCACCAAATCCGGAACTCAATAAGTCTGAACCACGCAACATTGCCTGGCCTCGCGTCATTGTACCCTTTTCAGCAACATCACATAAAACACCGGTCTGACAGTTGCCCCGAACTGACGACGCAAAAATCAATGACGAGGTTTTCAACCGTACCATCCATGCATGGTCCCCCTTCCCTCAATGTGGATCATTTCTCCGTATTCTCTTGCCGGAAATGATCGGTAGATCATATCCGATTCTTCATCCTCAGCTTCGCCTACTACGCGTTTGACGGAATCATCCTCTTCCTGCATTTCCTCTAGATCCTCTTCAACATTAACCATATCCACGACGTAGGCCAAATCCTCGACCATCAATTTTGCTTCTGAGACTTTGCTTTGAGCATGTTGATCGCCGCGGTTACCTTCTCCCTTTTATGAAGTGTATTGGCTATGTGTTTTTGTCGCAGACAAGGTATCCCTTCAAATCACGCATCCACGCTGGGGTGAATCACCTTGTATTTCTAGGGTTGTTTTTATCTAGACATTGGTGTTGTTTACTATTCCTCCAAGGTATCTTAGGCGGTCGTCGTGCATTCCCCATAAACTTTTTCCAGCGGATAGGAGTTTTCTTCGTCATCTTATATATATATATATATGAACAGGCTGTATTGCTTCCAGCTGTGCTGGGCTTTTCACTCAACTGGTTTGAAATTATTTTCACCGCCTGTTGGCTCGTCCACGGCATGTGATCACGGAGTGCTGTCTGAATAGATGGAACGTTAATTGCGGTCAACAGGTGGTCTCCGAGGGATTCGTGAATGTGATATGTCACATCCAGCTGGTTTTGCAGTGCCATAAGTTTGGCAACAAACTTACCGAAAAATGCTACTTCTGACTTCTTGGGGTCTTCAGCAATTGCTTTAGTTAGAGTCATATATTTCCATTTCGTCAGGATCCTCGACTTACTATCGTCACTGTTATACCAATTCAACTGGTATATTCGAGAAATAAATCCAATTCTTCGGAAGTTCCCAAGCAATGACATTGATTTCTCGAAGTGTCGATGTCTACTCCAAAACGAACCTGGTTTTATTATTGGAAACTGTTATTTTATTAGTCAACCTAGCTGCGTTATCTTTTATGATAGTCTTCGTGATATATCCTGCGATCCTCCGGAAAATGATAATAAAGTGTGTGAATAAATTGTGAGAATAATGTGTGAATAAGATCAATAGTCGTTCGGAGGGTAAGTGGAGCGGTCAGATAAGTTCACTCGAGAGTGGTAATTATAATAAAGTGGCTAACTATTTTGTGCTTTATGAACTTAACGAATATCTGATGATAGACGTTATGGTCGACCTATTTAGCTGATACGTTGTAATACCTTGGCGTTAATCTAGGTCGGGAAGGGTGGTTATTACCTCCTGGGAACTGCGGAGGTTTTTAAGTTTCCAAAATGACTGCTAAGTCACCTTTTGCTCTGTGGGCCAGTGGTTGATTCACGACAGGCGTAATTGTCCGATGGTCGTTCGAGAAGTGTTCGTAACTCGTATCTGCGTATCTGGGTTCTGAGAAATTCGTTAGGTAAATCGTAAATGTCTAGCTTTTCTTTATTGACTTCCTCTTGCTGGTGAGGATGGTATGTATACTAGTACTAGATAAATCCAATTCCATTTCGGATCAGGTCCTGATGTACATGTGTAGAAGAAATATACTTTTGGAGCTTGGCAAAATTACTTAAGGTCGAATCTCTAATTTGGACACGTGTGTCATATTACTTGATTCGATAGTTGAATAAACGTGCAATCCTTCTCAGAATAAATTCAGAATACAGTAATTTTATACAAATCATTTTCTGTGTAATGCTGTATTCTCTAGTATTTTTGCAAGTGTCAATAAGTTATTTTTGTTACCCTTATTATCTCTCGTTGTGTCCTGTTTGGGTTTTTTATCCTTTGTGTACCGCCGCATCGTTATCATCCGCTTGAGACGTTATTCTTCTCCTTAGAGCATCTCCTCTTATATCAAGCGTCATCCACATCTTCTTCCCGTCTTCCTCAGTTGTTCTCCCTGCGATATCGTCCATCCCCTGTTTCCACTTCACCGTCATCTCCCTCCTAAATCCCTTTTTCTAACCTCCCGTCATCTCTCCACTACCATCTCGCGACGCGCTTCACCGCCCTCTTTCCACAATCCTTTCAATCATCCCGCGATGCACTTCACCGCCATCTCTCCACCATCATCCTTCGCACGAATGAATCGCTCGTTGTGTCTAACATCGACACAAAGTTCCCACATCTCCGAACAATATTTGAGTAATAATTCAACGCAACTCCAGATAACATGACTGGTACAGATTTGAGCTTTCATTCTACGGTAATCTTACACATCGTGGAATATGTATCATATATGTTGATTCAATTATCCAAGTCGTCCTCCCAATCAACCGGGAATGTGTGCTTGTCAACAAATGCCCTCATCAGCACATTGATACTCAAACATTATTGGTGGTATATTATGTTCTCCGTCGCTACTTTTATCCGAATCCCCATTATCTTCTGAGGCCATTGTGAGGGTTTCCCCTTTTCATTCGCTGATCTAGTTCTGGAGAATCGGTAATTTCTATTGGGGATTGGTAATCCTTTGCGTTCATCCTCATATTTCCTCGGTGAACGTTCGGGCCTTTATGTTCATTATCTGGGCCGCTCCTCATCTTATGCGATCCCTTCATTAGTTCAATCGGGTCTACGTATTTCTCTATGTAAATTAAGTCAATTAAAAATTGGTAGAGGTCTATATTTCTTCCTTCTTAGATGAACACTTTCCTCCCTCTTCCAGGAAGTCGACCTAGAGAACCACAAATTCTGGTTTCCAGGATTTAATGGTATGCGGTCCAAATGATGTAATAAATCGAATGCACATCTTCTCCAGTTTGTACTTTGCCGTTTTGTAGGCTTCCAACAAATTTTCGCCATGCGACCTGAGTCTTTCCGTATGTTCTGATCTTTCCTCTTCTGTCGCTCCCTTCTTCCACGGGTCTGGGTCATGGGCAGAATTTGGATATTCCTTCCTTTTTCCACGTCAATTACCTTGCTTCTTTAGAAGGGCTAATTTAAGGAGCTGTGAGGCAGGGATTTTGATATCGCATGTAATGGGGGGAATGTGGTTTCAGGAAAACATCATCTGAAGTTGGCACGATGGTTGTATATCTTGGTGGATCCGATATAGCCACGGATGGAAAATTATCTTGTAAGCGAGCTGTGTTTGACTCTCTGTACCATTTCTCCGGTATTTTCTTTTAACAGCATTGTTTTTCTTCATTTGCGGCGGAGTCATCCCCTTTCCGGCAAAAGATTTTAAACTGTCAAATCAGGCCGGTCTCGAAGGGGGAAACGTAGTGGGTGAGTGTCAGTGAGTGGATGAAAAAATCGAATCAGGAAGTTTATTCTAATTGTCCAATTGGAGTACTGCGGCATGTTTATGCTGTCGTTTTGACCTTAATATCCTGTCACGGCTAAGTGACCTTGCGAATCTGAGTAGAGTCGTGGTTCACACCAAAGTGTGACCTCATTCAGCTCTATTTATAGATTAATGCATTGCCACGTGGGATAGCTTTCACTCCAAGCAACTATGATCAATCATCCTTGGAAGTGCTTAAGATCTGGTCTCCCGTCACCGTTGTATTTGCTCGCTAACGTTCGATTGGATTTGAATTTCGTCTGCTGTCTTTATTAAAGTCTACCTTTTCAGTATTTTATGTGCTATCCTCATTGACCATAATAATTAATATAAAGAATTGTTTTCTACTTTTGAATTAGTGACACGTGTAAGTCGGAGATTCCAATAAGTGTCGGTGATTTCGAATTAAAGTTATCTGCGATAATTCCACGTGTCTTTTCAACTGTACCCGTCGAGTGACTTGTCATGGGTGGCTAGCCTTAAGCTATCTCGAATTTGACTGCACGCGGGGAGAAACTGATTCACATGTTCGATAACTGCATGAAAAATTACTATAGTGATTCAGTGTTTCAACCCATACAGTACCTTGGTGTTTTGTAGGTGTGAGTTTCCATCTGCTGTTGAAATTGTATGCGGCAGTGTACACGTATTTTTTTCGAAACAATTTATCTGCGGCGAAGTTACTGTTATGCGTAGATGTGCCCGTTGCCTCTAATGGTCCTCCATCTCTCTTTTACCAAGTTAGCCCGTCTTTGCGTTTCATCCCACTTCTTCGTATTGTCATAATTCTACCATCGACACGCCAATGTATAAATTTATCATACCACGGTTCCTGGGTGTGCTACGCCGTTCGTTATTGTCAAGGGTTCTCCTCGCGATACTTTTTGATATCATTATCACTTCCCCTTAATACTCCCATCTATTGTCATCCATTTTTGGAATCATTATTACTTTCTACCGTCATCTTCATCTTGTCATCCTACTCATTTCGTCTGTGTTTTAGGAAATGAAATTCCCATTTCAATGGTCCAGTTGGAGACTATCCCGACACACACTGTACAGTCATCGATTGGAAGGTAATGGCAGTGTATATTTGAGCAATCTACAGTATCTGTAGAATTTTTGTATGACACATTCGTGGCCCGTGCACAATTTGTAGATTATTTGTATGGGCCATGAATGGCCCATACAGTATTTGTAGATTATTAGTATGACAAATTGACTTTCTCTTCACAATTTGTAGATTGCATGTATGACACATTCAGGACCCTTCACTATTCGTACATTATTTATATGAAACATTCAAAATCACTTTCATGTTGTGTAGCATTTCCGTAGTTTTGCGTCCCCAATACCTGCGCAGGTGGATATCCGGTGGGTGACACGGCACCAAAAACTACAATGGTTGAATAATGTAAGTAGTGTATATTAATAGTGAACTGTGTTAAACAGAATAAAATAGAAATAGAAATAGTGAAGTGTGTTAAACGGAATAAATTGCTATAGAAATCTCCGTACTAACTGGAAACGTTGGAAGTGATACGTAGGTGTCATCTAAAGAATCTACGATTGCTGAATGGAAACTGAATGGGGACATTAATCCGAACTGCGATATTCGTAGTTCGGATGAATGTAGTTATTAAAAAATCTACATTTCATGGAAGATAAATTGAATGTGACACCTAAAGGACATCCGGGATGTGCAGTTAAAATGACCATATACTACGATAATTTATCAAAAACATATCAGAGATGTGGGTATGTATATTGCGTATATCACTGCGATGCGGTGCATATGGGTATATAATATGAAATAATGAATACAAAATATAGTATTTTATATAGCATATATTATATATGTCATAATATATGTCCCATATATCGTTATAGCATTGTTTGTGATAAAATATATGGGGCATATAATATGACATACATTATTTATACTATACGCCTGTGTTTCATGGAATGAATGTCTACTTCCAAGAGGTGAATGTGTACGGATGCTCCATCGAACAATTCATTTTTTTGGGCAATATGAACGTCCGAATTCAGTAAATCGTAGTTTGGGCATTCAACTGCCGTAGAATGTTCTCTGGGCATTCATTTGATTAAAAAATTGAAATTTTTTGAATGCCGGGCATTCAATGTCTGTAGATACGTACAGTTCCGGGAATTAAATTGAAAAAATTAGAAGAGCCACCATTTTTGGCATTGCTTGGAATTTTTTTCGATTTTATTTAAATGAGAATTTAATGACAGCAGTGCGTTTCTCGCCACTAGCAATGGCGAAAATATGGATTTGAAGTCAAAATGACAACAGCAATGCAAGTCGTGAAGGAATTGAATGCCGAAATCCAACAGGTGAAAGGGTGCCATCCATCTTTTTTGATCAAATATTTCCATTGCCGCCCTCAGGGGTAGTAAGGGGTATAGATCGGTCATATTGGTTATTTATTTTTTATGACGTTTTTTTATTGATAAATGACGTCACTTACAGTCACTTTTGGTTTTTTAAAAGACCTTTTGTATAGGGCACGGCACATTGGCATTTTGAATTTGAAATTTTGAATCTTAAGATTCAAATTATTCAACATAATATCAATAGCCATGCCGTTTGTTGCCATCAGGTATTGGTAAATGGCATGCATTTTGGTTCCGGGGGAGAAGCAGGTTTCCGTGGATCACAACAGTAGGAAGGATTCGCGAGTGCTTCCGAAGAAGCGAACTTCAGCATTTGAGAAGCTCGTTGCCCGCCTTGATTGTTTGGAAATCGCACAGGTTGATATGGACAACATCTTGGACAGCGTTCAGGTCGAAAGCCATGAGGAAGACGACCTAGAAATGCCTTTGACAATCGAGGAGCTCAATCTAGAACAAAATGTTTGGGAAATTACAGAGCCGAACAACAGTTTTGATTCTTTTCTGTTCAACGACGACAGCGAACTGTAATTATTGGGTAGAATAAATGACCAATAAATGACCACATCACTTAAATATATGACATAAATGACGTCATTTTGGAATTATTTTTTATTAATAAATAACCGACCAATCCATAGTAAGGGGGGAACAATGGAAATAATTTATACCAATTTAATTAAAGTCAAAGTCTTAGTCCCATTTGATCAAAAAATCAGTCGGCAATTAATTGTTTAGTAAACCATTGCCGACTTCTCCCTCTCTTCTTTCATCAAGTCCATCTACTCTAGAGGTGCTTACAATGGTCCGGCTTATGGTGGGGTGGAAATCGTCGCAGATCGTGTGTTTTCCCATCCTGTCCTTCATTTGGTAACCAGGTTTTTTGTTTAGAAACGAAAACTGAGCGAAGTATTTGTTGATGAGGAACGGTACAGTCGAAACATTGAGTGAAGATTTCGTATGTACTTCGTTCTTCATCGACAAAAACTTGGTTCAGTTGTAAGATGAATTCCTGACCTTATACAGAAACACTGTTATGTTTTTCTGTCGCTGCGTAAGGTATGTAGAAAAGGAGGACCACATCGGGATGTAGTGGAGGAGCAATAGTACTACGCTCGTCCGGTGGAAAGTATCATATGTATTACATCTGCTATATTCGACTGTACGGGTGTAGTAATACTATGCCTGTACTACTAATCCTGAATTGTTTAATACCTAAGCGGCGATCGTCAAAAAAACCATACGAAGTAGAATTTTTTCTTTAAATAATTGTATTATTGAAAGAATGAGGTTTGGTTTGTATGGTTTGTTATGATTATGGCCCCTCCGCATGCTGTAAACTTTTGTTAATGAGTATTTTGTTTGGAGAAAAGGATGAAGCACAGTCATTTACAAAGGAATGGATGTAATACAGTAGTGAAGGCAACATGTTTGTTGTTCGGGGGAAATATGATTGCATAATGTGACAGCCTAAACGTTCCCTTTATATACAGGTTTATTTATTTTTGCACAAAATTAACTAGTTGAAGACCTTTGGGAAATGCGTTAGGTGTACCAAAAGTATAGAATGAGATATGTATGGTAAATCAAAAATTACAAAGCTGGAAAGGAAATAAAATAACTAATCGGCCTCAACATGATGAACGTGGTCGTTACCGTAATCAAGGAAATTTTTGTCGCCCCTTGCAATAGGAAATAAATTCCTAACCTCTAAAGTCTGGTACTAAGTTACTGCTTCATCAGTTCTAAACTCAGTCAACAGTCACCCTCATTTCCCCTCAAATCCGATATCAACCAGTCATCCCCCCTACAATATCCAAATTCCTCCCTACATTTGACTCCGTGTCATGCTGACGACTTTCTTCATTTAAAATTCAACGGAGCCAACTCATTTGAGCTCATTGACGGTCTACTAGTTGATAAACGAATGACTTCTGGTACCCATGGCCGTATAATTTCCTATTTACTTCATTCATATAGAAATGAAACCGAACGTGAAGCTTCAAAAGGTGGGTACGTGTCCCAAAATTCGACTCATGCAGAGGTAACTGTTTGGGTTAAGGATAACACTACCCTGTGACCAGACCAGGCCATCGCCAGGTCACTCGGAAAGGACGAAGAGGCGTCGCTTACAGCGGGCGTAACTCCGTAACTCGTCGCAGAAGGTACCAGCCCCAACCGTGGCAATAACCTGATAGAGAACCTGAAACTGTATGCGTCTATTGGAATCATCTACCACATCATTAGATCCGATGTTCTACACCTTGGAAAAGTAAATCATGCACCGACTGTCCTGGTTGGCAAGCTGGAAAATGGGTCTTAAAAATTCACTGAGTATGGCCTTGGTAGAAAGTTCAATTTCCCTTTCATCATAGAAATGACGGTGTGTGAACTATTCGATCCACCATCTTCGTCAAAGATAATCCAAAAAAACGTGCTATTAAACCAGTGCAGATTAGGCAAGGCTGAGAATGAAGCAGACAGGTTAAAGGGGAAAAGGAGAAGATAGATAGGAAATATTAAGAAATAAAATATCTTTCCGTGTGCAATCAAATCACATTGTCGTCCCATTTGTCGGAATCTATCTCTTCTTAAAGTAATCAAAGCACTCCAGAGAGAAAAGGTAAGAGTTTTTCCAGTTAATGATATTCTTAACAACAGTCTTCACAAATGAAAACGTCATCGTAATTAATTTGTCCCAATCTCCTTTACTGCTAACAAAGTATTCTCTTGACCACACGGATCATTGCGTCCACAGTATCTTGAACTTTGACCTATGTCCATTGAAAATTAAATTTTTAGTGTAATCAATGTGTGCCATTTCAATAAAATTAGTCTTACCATTACTATGAGCACTTTTCATTTAAAAGGAAATTTACTTAGATAAACGGCATTTTCATTTCGAGTACGCATCAAAATTGTGACATATGTTTTAAAATAGTTGAGTTTATTAGGTTAAAGATACAATAAGAAAAACATGAAACAAATAAAAACAAAAATGAACACATACAATTTTCCAGATTTCCGTACTGAAATCCTAAATTAGTCCATTGCACACTTCGGTCTCATTGACGACATTTTATCACTATGTCATCCCTAATCTTATGGCAGTCATCAACAGATGGAACTTGCTTTGAGAATAATCTTGCATCAAACTCAGGGTCACAAATTATCTTAATAACTTCTTCGACATTCTTTCTCCCCACATGAGTTTCCAGAATGCTTAGAGATACAGCCAATGATTTGTTCAACACTCCAGATTTACTTCTTTCCATTTCCTGCCCAAGTTCAATTGAGGACAGGTCATAACCATTACCGTTATCACCTCTGACAGCCGCCTGTTACGGCCGGGGTTTTCTCCAATTCGATAAATGCATGACAATACAAAATGTTTAAGTTGCTTTTTCCTTATCGAAACAGCTCGGTCAGAACAAAAGAAATTTCATTCAGTTTTGCACTATTACACAAGCTATGATTTTTTTAAATTATAAATATAGGTCTCAAATTATATTTCGTAAACACGTTAAATATTTCAGATGATTCTTCATACATTAGGATGTTTCTATATTGAGCATACCATGCTTCCATAAAATCATTCTCAGTACTTCCAGCAACATTAATTGAGGGTTCTTCCAACAATTATGATCGTCCCGCCTACCTCCGTGGTCACCGACACATCACAGAACATTTTGCCGATACAGTTCACATTTTTAAATGTGTATTAAAATCTATTACGGAATTTGGTTTTAATTTCAATTTCCTGTACTGGTGCCTTCTGGTGTTTCATCATTTTCTTTTTGGTACATTTTTAAACACATTTATACTAAATTAAATTAAAAAATTTTAAACAATGACTATGGTACCAAAATGTCCTTTTCGTGCTCTTTTCTGATATTAAATTTTACATAAATTCTTCTATTTTGGGCCGATTTAAATCAAATCTCTTCACTTTTCTGAAACAGTCACATTCCCTCTTCCTCCCCTCCGACACAGTTCATTCGACCATTTTTATCAACACCTTATCAACGAGCGATCATTAGCGCCAAAAAATGACATTTCAGTCTTCATCAATGCTCCACAGCGACCCATACCTGTCATGTTCCATCGCGACAACAACTATGCGATCAAATCAAATTCCCGTGGATGTACGTATAAATATCTACTCGCTAATTGTACAATTTTTATTCCATCATTAAAAATTACTAACTTTTCTTATCTATGCTTGGTTATTGCGATTTCTGTTTCCATGTAACTTAGTTCCGTTCCTTTACATACTCCGTCATCCTTACAGGTTCGTAACGATATCAATTTTCATATTCACATTACATTATTGTGTTCTTTCCATATAGAATTTACTAATATAGTATCGATTTATATTATTATATATGTGTTTTTCACATGTCAGCAGATGAACAAAAGACATCATGTCTATGATATGGACATGTGACTATTTCGTAATGGTTTCAGTGGACTTTTGCTGTTGATTTTGGCGTATATTTTCTCTGTTTTATATGATATTCTGATTTCTCTATTTCTTTTTATTTATCACAATGTTCAATATTTTACTCTTTACCCCATTTTTACCACGTTTTATTTTTCATTTCATTTTCAAGTTCCTATTCCTATTGTATAATATCGTTACTATTATTAAAATTAAATATATCATGTATACCATGTATACCATAATTCGTATACATGTATTGCAATGTACACCGCACATATTCCATATAACATTCCCATATACCATCATTCTATATCTATATATCACATATATACACCTGATAACGGCTACTACCGATCCACATTCCCATTCATCAAATGAATGATTTCTGGATTCACCATTCACGTTTCCATACAAAAACTGTATGTAAAAATGTAGTACCACTACGCTTTTACATTCAAAGCACAAAAGAATAGGTTAATGTGACATTTATAAATAACTACATTTTGCGTAGAATTTTATGAATTATTCATTCACTCTCTCATACAAAATGTGGACTTGTGGGACTAGTTTAAATACATTAAATTAAACTTCAATTTTTCTAGAAAGTTTTGCATGGCCCATCCACTTTTTACTACAAAATTTGTACTTTTTTATATAGTGAACATACACTAAAATGTCCGTTGCTTGAAAGATATTTTGAATTACACATTCGTTCGGTCTTCCGACATGTGAAAGGGGGCCCGGACTATTTCTTTCATTTATCTTCCACAGTCCGTAAGTAAATTTGTATGTCTCACACATTAAATTCTACATAATCTGTATGCCTAAAGTTCATGGCCCATTCATTTTTTTCTTCAAAATACGTACATTTTGTCTGTAGTTACCATCCGTAACAATTCATCCCCTGTAGTCTTGTCTATGTACACTACACGAACGCCCAAAATTCGCATGGCCTAGTTTATGTTTACTCCACCCAAAAACTACGCAATTGGAAAGTAGGCATTCATTTCCCGAAACACAGACGCACCAGGTGGTTGAGGTTGATCAGGCGTGTAGTGATTGTTGCGAGAAGTTTTGGACGGAGGAATCTTGCATCAGCACTTCAGATATTCCACCAAATACGGATTGTCGGTGGAGTTCGCAGCCCTCCAGTAAACCAGCTACAGAGTAAAATAGTAGATAGCGACAGTGAGGCCGATCAGATGTATTATAACAATGTTTACTGGTGACTGTCCACGCAGAACGGGTTTAGTTGTGGACGGAGCAGGTACGCATTATAAAGAAAACGACGGCGGTGCTAACTCGCGCTCGAATGTATAGTTTTGCGAGTGCAGTGGTGCAGTCAACAATTTTGCATGTAAAATTACATGTGCCGTAGATGAAAATTGACCTCTATGTAGCGTCCTTCGGGCATACTATTTATGTGAGTTATATGTTAGCAAGAAAATTGCCCTGAAGTCGATAATCATTTACCAGCGAAAGGTACATGAAAATGAATTCAGAAATGATTTTAATAACATTTCAAATAAATTAAACGAAATTAAAATATTAAAACCCAATTGGTGATTTGCTCATCCCAAACTTCCAGCAGTCCGTTTGGCAATTTTTTACATTTCATCGCAGTATACCTCATCCATTAGAAAAAGATTATGTTGTATCTGGCGTGTACATGTGAACATAACCCACTTCTTGTCAGATCTTTAATATAAAATATGACTTACCCATACCACCCCCACAACATTTTTTCCAAAATGACTATTCGTATTACTCCTTCAGAATTAATCTTATTAACTCGTATTGTCTCGTAACTAGTGCTTTTTGTGACATTTTTACGATGACGGTATTCTGTACAGTAAAATTAGATTGAGACTATTACCTGTTTTGTAACTGGTGGAAAACGAACTGCACTGAATTTTCGGATAGTAGAGTCTATGCAAATAAGAGGAACGAGAAAATATATATTTTGATATGTCAGCTATAACTGAAATCTATAAGGGGTAGAGATCTGTAAACTCAGGATCGAGCGACCAGTACGGAACGGAGGAAGAGGTTTTTTCAACCGAAAATGTTTTAGAAAAGTAATATCACCAACAGTTTAATTCGCAAGATCGGGGTAAGCATATTTCAATAGCAACGTTGTCATTATGGAGAAGAATAGTGAATGGAAACAAGTAAGTGGAAAGCGCACGAATGCAGATGATGATATAATATGTGAAGAGATAGAAGAAAATGCGGGAAATAAGGCACAATATTACAATAAGTTGAAGATAGAGCAGCATTTTGACATGTACATGGAGGGAGACTTGATGGTGAAAAATTGAAAAAGAAGTGAGTGATTTCTGTAGTGGATACGTGGGTGGTGTCATTTCGAAAGCACTCCGTTACGATTCTAAATATTCTGACTGTTCCGATTTGAACGAAGACGGAGAAGTATTAGAATAAACAGGGGCGGCCACTTCTGCTGTAACTGCATTGAAAACTGTATCCGGAACAACTATTTAAATCAAGGAAGTAGATGACAGCAGAAGTGGTAGAAGTGAAAGTGATAGAATAGGTGGTTCATTTCTAGAAGTAGACGTAAGCAATATTCTGGAAGAGAAGAGTTTGGTATCAGATCAGTACACATGGTTAGTGTTAGTTTTAAGTAGGATGGGAAGCTTGACGTATGGCGTTGTTAAAATGATGATGGGATTTTTTAAATCCTTAGAACCTCCATACTCAGTAATCTACAGGCCATACCTCTACTAGTTCGACGAGATGAACAATGCTCAGATGAGAAAATTTAAGAGGAGTGAATAGTCGGGGCGGGCGCTTGATGAGTTCCGTGCTAACGGTCAAATAATTATGTAGGATGCTAAATTGTAACGTAGTAGAATGTTATGAAACATATTACCCATTTAATGGTGGGAATGCTATCATATGAACATGTTTTATTTGATTTACGAATAACTTATTCAGTGGTATTGTCTTCTTCTCATCTTTTTTAAAAACACATGTATTGGAGCTATATTAAAGTTTCAAAAAAATGTACGGAATAATTTATTTTCCTTCCCACTCAGGGCATTGACGAATTACTAAACTTACTCAGTCGAGTTCCTCCTTCCTCTTTGTGTTCTTTCCCCCACAGCAGTCTTGGTAGAATGCGCACATACTACTCAATTATCAATAGTCCATCTCAACATGGTCGACCATCATTGAACCGGCATCTGAATCATCGTAACATCTCCAACTTCAACAGCTGTATCCCAGGACGTACCATTACAGATTCGTACTTCGTGAATTATTTGTACAACACTGGTGTACAATCAGAGTACGCAAGGACTTACGACACCAATCTTCACATTCCCATAATGAATTTCTGCAGTTCGTCCAATACTTGCAGTGTTTTGAATATATAGCGTCCTGCATCACCCGGGACCCCTGTCCATTTAAAATTTCATTTGACCTCAATTAAAAATAAGGGAGATATTCGACGACTTGGAAGGTCGCAAGATATTCACCACCCTCTACCTCCTCACGTGGTACTAGCAAGTGCAGATGGTGGAGAATTTCATAGAGAAGCAATCCTTCGCCTTCCGTTTCGGAACCTTTTAGTTCGAAGTCATGCCTTTTGGACTAATGAACTCTCGATCAGGATTTGAAAGGATAATGGTCATCATCTTCGACGGGATTCTATTTTTTCGCGTCTACATCAACGACGTATTTGTCTTCACTAGGACCATGCCTACCACCTCAAACAAATATTCAACATAATCTCCAATCATGGACTGAAGCTAAAGATTTACAAGTGCTGGTTTGCCCAACTAGAAGTATAACTCCTGGGCCACACAGTTCAAAGTAACGAAATCACAGTAGACCCGAAGAGGTTGATTCCATCCTTTCAGCGGATATACTGCAAACCAAGACGGAGCTGCGAAGCTTCCTTGTCCTGTCTGTATACTACTAATTCTTCATCACGAGCTTCCCGACCATATCCTCAGCACTCCATGCCTGTATATTTGGAAACCGTACTATAAATTGGACCGAGGAAATTGGTATGGCCTTCAAGAAGCTGAAAGTCGCCATAAACACTCCCCCATTTCGCCCTTCCTGGATTTTGACCCTCCTTTCGTAGTCGAGACCAATTCCTCATCTTTGTCTTTGAGATATTCCCTTTCGCAGGAGCAGGAGGACGGGTTTATTTACCCTATCTAATTAGCTACCCGCACAATTAGTTCCAGTGAACATAACTACAGCACATTCGGACATGAAGCACTATCTGTCATATTTGTGGTGAAGAAATTCCTAGTCTACCTATTTTCCCTACCCATTTACCCTCTTCACCGATCACCAGGTCCGCTGTTACCCGTTTCAGAAAAAGGACGTGCATGAACATCATTCCCGCTAGCTGGACTTCCTCTCCTAATACGATTTCGAGATGTAGTACCACGCAGGGGTTCTTTCTGCCATTTTTTTGATTATGCTGAGAAGGTTCTGTTCCTACAACTCCAAACTCAACTTGGTCAACTTTACTACATTACAGGATTGAAGTTCGATTTATTTGGAGTATCATGTAGCAATGACAAGAAGACTGATGTGTTCGGATTAGGCGAAGGATATTGGCCAAATGAGAAAACATCTAACACGGTCGTGTTAGATGTTTTTTCAGTTATACCTATGGTTCACCATTCCATTCTTTGTAGATCACCTTTAACACCAAATCTAACCATGGGGAATAGTCTTGTATTTCACGCAGATAATTGTACGGTTCAAAAGAAAAATCCTATTTCTTTAATTCTATATTATTTCGCTAGTTATGATTGGATATGAAGATAGGGTCACATTACTATTTTTAATATCAGGTCACACAAAAAACGCCGGTGATGGATCTTTTGTACAAGTCAAGCGTCGTTTGCTAAAAACTGATGTCATCACTCCAACCGATATGATTAATGTTGTTCAAGAAATTTCTGATTGTATCAATTGATCCAATGCACTCATGTTTGTTGGCGAAATTGAAATTTGTTGTTCGATCAGTACTTCATAATGCCAAAATCATCTGAAGGCCACGATTTTACAGCGAAGGAAACACATCCTGGTGTCATATTTGTGAGAGCTTTAGTAATACAATGCACGGAATTCTAGATGATAAATTTGCCGTTCGTGCAACGCCTCTTGCAGAATTTGGATCAAAAAACTATGTGGAACTCGAAAGTGATGCTTGGTGGTTAATATTTTCTTTCGTTGCTACAACAAAAATTCAGTCCAAACAAAACTTTTGTAGTGACTGCACATGTTTGTAGTCTACTCCTTACAATTATTCCCATACCAATGTTATTTTTGTACTATGTGACTAATGTAAATTTAGTGACTGTTCAAAATTGATGTAATGGTTGCAATTCTAACCATGGCTGTTTTGTTGTCCCGGTCCTAATTTTAAAGCTTATACTATTGACATTTATTACGTGTTTGCAAACGGAATGGTAATATGTGCGTGTTGAAATAATTCATATAATTTCCGAATATTCAATACGTACAAATCATAGTTGTATAACTGATTTCATGAAGCGGTATTGTGGGGTTTAAATTTGAACTTTTCATGTATCCATTCAAAATGTCTATATTCACCAGCATCGCTATTGTTGTTATCATTGTTTCCATTAGTATGTCTACCAAACTTATGGTTGAAAACCTTAGGAAAGTTCGGATGTGCACAGTGGAAAAGATTGGAAATGTTCAGGATGAGATGGAACAAACATTATTTATGTGTGACGTTTACTAAAGGCGTAATGGCGAACTGTTAGTTTTGGGTTCAAGGTATGAGAATATCTTAATATTCTCCAAAAAGGCTGATTTGTAAGCAGAGTAGTACGAAAATCTCCTCATCGCTTCAGGGTGCCGATAAGGTCACGCCCTCCAAAGTTTTCAGAGTGTAAGGGAGGTCAGCTAAAAGCTTTTTGGAGTTGGGAAGGATCAAATTGTAAAACATATTAGTGATTGTAGTACCTCTCCAGGAGTGGGTGCTGAGGGCCACCTACACTAATTGCGTCCTTTTTAACTCCGTCTCTCCTCCTTTTCCCCCTGTTATTTTGGTGTGTGTCAATTTCAATAGTGCCTAACATTTATTATTGAGATTTAGAGATATGACAATTTCGAGTGTTGAAACGCAAACTAAGACCCAAAAATTGAAATGTCTTAAATTCCATGACAAATAGGTTCCAAAAACCGCTTTCAAATCTAGGATGTATTTTATGATATATGTTTATAATCATTTTGGTCTTAGTATGATCCAAAATATAATCACAACACAACTCTACTATGACGAAAGAGAACTACCATCGTTAAAGTATAGCTTTCGAAGCTGTTCATCATCTTTGTAGTATTTATCAAGCACAGTGTGTATCATATACTGTTTTGGATTTCCCTGTTTCGGAGATGGTACTTTTTCTAAAGCCTCAATGTTGGACATGCAATTAGGTAGAAATTTGACAGTTTCTGTTGCTATTATTGTTGGTGTGATGTCCTTGTTGAGAAAATTTAAATTTAAAGATTCTTTAGATGTAGTTAAGTACCTACACTTAACAATGACTGGATAAATCTTGTGAAACTCAAACACATGATACTTCGTTAACTGTAGACTTATTGGAACTGTAATAAATGGTTTCAGTAACGATTTCCAATTAATCCAGCTAACCAAATTACTTTTTTTACACTTAGTAGAAACACTACTGTTTTCAATTATATTCATCATATCAGCGGGATGATTAGCATCTTTGGACTTTAAATGCCTCTTGATATGTCCAAATGTACCGTCGCATACAATTTTTTATGCCCTGGAATCAAAAACTATTATTCAACTCTATCCTCTTACCCAACTATACCCTCCATTCCATATGCCACAAAACAAACCGGTTTTCGTTTTACCACTGCAGTTGTCGGCATGAAGAATTAAATGTTTTTCTGACGATCCTGGACCTCCATTTCTTATTTGACTCTGTAATAAATGCTTTAACATTGATAAGACCCCATTTTCTGTCTTTCTCCGGACCAATGCCCCTCAGGGGGTCCAAATACATTGCTAATATTTGAATTACTATCTGAAACTCCAAAAAGATCGAATTGTAAACCAGTTACAAAGTGAAGTTGACCTGGCTGTCTCAATAATTATGGTAATAAATTCTTTTCAGCGAAATCAAACACAAAGTGACGAACGTTTCAATTTGGACTTTCCTTTGCCATCGACTGACACTTTTTATAAAATTGACGTTTTAATTTTGCATTACCCCTATGCTCCTCAATCATAGTATGCAATGCAATATATCTTTCATCCCCTGTATTAAGAAATTATAAATCATTCTTTACCTAGGTACATAAATCAAAAAAATCCCTTCCGCTCTTTGCAATGCGTGAGAATGGAAATTCCTCCTCCAAATTCTAAGAAATAAATTATATGATAAAGCTATTATTGGCTTGTTTAGTACTTTAACATGTTGCAATGCAGCATCTAATATTTTTGACCATGACGAACTGTACTAATGGTAAACATCTACCTTTTTCATTGAAGTTGGAAGCAACATCAGTGGATTTTCATCTGAGCTTCCTCTACCACTCGGTGACTCTAATCCATGATCAGATTTAAAATTTTGTAATAGCCCAATAATACACAGTCTTTGAATCCCATACATTCCCCTTCTAGATTCATTTAGTCGATTATCATAAGCTACATTTCCATACCCATTTGAAACATTTTTTGCAGGTTTTTCGACTGTCTTTTCATCTAATCCTACTATTGCTGAAAAGGCTACTCTACAAAGTATAACTCCTCTAATGGTATATTTATATCTAGTGCTGCTATTTTCACCGCTTCTCACCCTTTTCCTGGTCTCTGTTCTCTCTTCCTTTATATAACTTGAACCTACTTCATTTGTAGCTCCCCTTGGAGCTGTAGTTGCAAACAACATATATCTAGTGACGATGATTCTTCTGTTAACGTTCATTTCTCAAAATAATTATGCAAGTTTAGGGAAGCCCTGAATATTGCATGAATGGTGTGAGCAAGGGGGCTTTATTGCAGCATTCATTTCTTCGTGATTGTCGTTGTTATCATCGTCTCCGTCGTTGTTATCATCAGTATCATTAATAGAAAATCCAATTTGCGCTTCAATGTCTGATTGTTGACTGCTGTTTTCATTGCGTCAGTTTGATGATGTTGGTTGGCGGGTTGCTGACACCCTTTGAAGGTCGTTTGATTCCAGATTCTCGGCATTGACTTCAACATTGGTTGAACTATAATTCTCTTCTGAATTCATTAGTAGGTTTGGAGAATCAAGTTGGGTCATGGAGTGTAACCTTTTTTGAGGTCATGGGGTGTAATCTGAAAAATAATTTAATTTAAATTTCTCAAGACCAAGCAGCTTTGAAAAATATCTCTTCCATTGATGGTCTCATTCTTGAGGAATGATTGGCTCATTTTTTGTATTGAATGAATTACTAAAAATAAAAACAAATATGATGCGTGTATAGAACAAGCCCTGTTTATGGAGGGTATGTGCCGATCTCAACATTGTCCCAAAGTACGTAAGCTACTATTGAAATTGACACACCCATTTTTCACTCTGTCTTCCCTCTTTTCACGTCTTTTCCCCTTTTTTCTCTCTTCTACCTCGTGTCTTCCTTACACACCTATATTCTTTGGTCTACGGCTCTGTAAGCAACCACCAGTTTTTAGTCAATAAATACCGTCTCGTCGGCGCCAACTGAGCACCAACGGGACGGACATCTTTTCCTCGTGACAACTCGACTCCCAACCTTCGCCTCAATCCAAAAAAGACCAGTCAAACCAATCGCCAGAAGCTCCCACGAACTGGCGAGAGGAAGACGGTCCTCCAGTGCTTCCCCACGCCGTGGGAGAGCACTGGAGGACCGTCTTCGCGCACGGCGTGCGCGCCCACCAAAATGTGGCACTGGTTGTGTTGAAGTACGGAATCGTCTGGACCTCTGCCCTTGCCTCCGTGACGGTGTTACATTCCACCGTCGCATCGAGCATTATTCCTGCTCTGCCAAAACCTTAATTCACCGGTACCCCCAATGTACGCTGGGTGGGGTACTACCTTGCTATCCCAGCCTT
>JAULBU010049126.1:0-13171 GCA_032358235.1 Odonthalia washingtoniensis | reverse complement strand
GATCATATTTACTTCATTATAAGGTATCGCAAAAAAAATCCAATTTTTTGACGACTTGAATTTTATTCCTTTTTACTACTAAAAATTGGGTTTTTGGGTTTTCAGATGTGCTGAGTTTGAAGAGGTATATAAAAAAAGTTCTCCATCGGTTCGGGAGATGTTTAGCTTCGTCAATTAGTATGGTCTTAAACTTTCCGTTGATTGTAAGTAAACTATGAATAAATGTACAGCGGATTCAATCGTTTTTAAATCTCCCCAAAAACAGGCATATTTTACTGCACTTGACTGGGACATAGGGGGTTGTGTATAGTAACAACAGCGCATCTACTTGCACTGTGTATTATACCGTTCTAATTTCTGATTTCCAACTTTAAAGTTCATTTTTAATCCCCCTATGTCCCACTCAAGTGCAGTAAAATCGGCCTGTTTCCGGGGAGATTTAAAAACGATTGAACCCGCTGTACATTTAGTCATAGTTTACCTAAAATCAACGGAAAGTTGAAGACCATACTAATTGACGAAGCTAAAAAGCCTTCCGAATCGATGAAGTACTTTTTGTTTTATACCTTTTCAAATTCAGCACATCTGAAAAACCAAAAACCCGAGTTTTAGTAGTAAAAACGAATAAAATTCAAGTCGTCAAAAAATTGGGAGTTATTTACGAGACCTTAGAATGAAGTAAATATGATCCATGTCGATCATAGGATTCATGGAGCACATAGTTTATAATATTGATAATAAAGGGAATGTCCTACAATTCATTTGCACTTGATCTGCCTTTGTTTTTAACAGAACTTACATTAGACAGAATAATTAAATTAGATTCAGAATCGTCTCAGTTTGGAAACTGAAGACGAACTTGTGACAATCCATTCAGAGGACGTATATTTGGATCGCCACGAATAATTTGTTCAATAAAGGAGACAACTTCTTTTGAAAGTTTAGATTTTCTACCGCGCTTTCTAGGAGATAAATTATAATCTCTTGCAACAACAAGTCCATCACCACTTTTCTTCGATAGCTCAAACATTTGAGATATTTTTCTTCTGATTGTGAATTCAGCAAGTATGCTGAATCTATTTGGATACTCCTCGTACATCTGTCCAAGTCCCATCCTCTTTATGGGGTTATTTATCCCTTTGTTGAAAAGTTCAACCAACAAATCCAGTTCCACCCCAACTAAATTTACATTATGAACATCTCTAACGTCTTTTAATTTTCTCAGTGAGAGACCCTTAATCAAACATGCACGAACCACTCTACCCTGAACAGAACCTTTTGGAGCTGATTTCACAATGGATGCTAAAGCTGATATCCGTTGACCAAGTTCCTTCTCTGTTGATTCATTTCGCATTAATTTGGTTGATACATCGTTCATAAGAACATAAGGGTTCCCAGGACAGATTGACCTGCAATTGTTTTTGTAGCATTTATTACTGTGTTCACCAACAACGCCCAACCATCCGAATAATTATCAACAGTTCCATTATTACATGATTGAATAGAAGGTAACTTTTTAAATTTCGAACGGCTTAGTCCGAATTGTTTCCAAATGTCATGAATTGTTCTCAAGTTGTTAGATGATGAAGGAGTTACAGGTGATATATTTGCTTTTGTTATTTTCCCAATGTTCTTCGTCGCATTACTTGATGAAATACGGCGATTACAATCTTCACTTACCCTATGTTTTCTTTTAAGTCCTCCTTTCTTTCTACTTTTCGCGTCGTCAAGATCAACACCATCGCAGTCACAACCGCAACGCTTATAATTGCTATTACATCCGGGGGTTCTACATCTCCCAACTTTGCACCTACATTCGTTCATGACGTTTGAAGTTGTCAGATAAAAATGTCTTTCATATAGAAATGATGTAGGTGCTGTTAGTTGTAATTGATGGAAAAATGAAATTGATAATGGTTAAACTACGACAATTAATTGATGATATATACCAGTCATTCATAGTTGAGCATCGGTTGTGATGATGAAGTGTTTGGTTGTTTCTTTATGATGATGAAGTGTCTCTAATTGACAGAATGAATCTAGTTAACTATAGACATTTTTCACGGCGACGGTATCCTGATTTTAACCAAACATTTTCAAAAATAAATTAAGTCCTAAAAACTCGTCATAGAATAGTCAGAAATCCACTTTTCAATGGATGTAAAAACACCAAGGCAGTCCAACTTGTCCGCAGTACCACTCCTCATTGCTTACACCCTGGCCCACTCAACTTTCCAGGATGCCTTCTCATCTCTTCAAGAATTACTGTAGAAATTTTAAAGTTGTAAGTCCGTCTTGCGGGTTCAATAGTTTTGAAAACTCTCCTGAAAACTACCGCACTTGACTGGGACATAGGAATTTTTATTTATAAATAAATAAAAATATAAACGTTAAAGTTGGAAATCAGAAAGTAGAACGGTATAATACACAGTGAAACTGTATGCGCTGTTGTACTATACACGACATGCAGAAAATTCATGATGACTTGTAATAATGTTATCATAATATTATTATGACAAGACATGTGCGTCTTACAGTGCTACTCTGTATTACGTTCTATTTGTGTACGTGGCTGATTTAAGCGCCGTCGTAAGATGCGGTATCTAGATGGCACGCTTGTTACAACAAAGTGCTTTAAAGAGTCTCTGAACTCACCAACAGCTACAATAAAAAGAAAACAGGAACAATAACAAAAGCCGCAATTCGCTCAAGACAATACCTTAATTTCAACTGATTAAAAGTCTGGTTGCTCAAACCAACTGAGTGGTACTGGGTTCGATTCCTGGTGGTGGTGCCAAATAGCGGGAGTATTACGAAATGAAAGTTGAAAAAATCTTAGTCCAAGTCACGGGGATGTGACCTCTGAGCGATGGTGGTGAGTTGAAATAATATGTCTCGCTCAGTGTCACTACCTGACCAGCGCTTGTGGTCGAGTGGTTAAATGTTTTCAACCATTAAACTTATAACATTAAAATTAAAATTTTTGATGTTATAATATTTTTTTTAAAATGTTTTAAAGAAAAAATTTTGGAAAAACATTGAAATTGTTTTTGACAGGTGTTTTATGTAATAATCCTATGACCGATTTCCCCTACCGTACAGTTGCTATGCGGAAAAAGATCCAAAATTTCATAGTGTCGTTCCACAGAACATCTATTTACCGTACAGTTGCTATGGGGCAAAAAATCCAAAATTTCATAGGGCGGTTCCGGAAAACATCTATTAAAAGAAAAAATTTTTAATGTTTTTCTTTATAATTTATTAAAGAAATACAGCATGTAACAGTGCGTCAATTTTTCCAAACTTTTTTTATTTGCCCCTCTGCAATGGCACTGCCGATTTGAAAACGGAGAAGTGGAGGTGAAAGCTGACAAAAAATCATGGGGAGACCCACGAGTAATGTTTGGTAATTTGTGAAATAGAGGCGTGAAGGGAAAAGCAATTTTCAGAAAGTGAAATGTTTTTGGATAAGCGGTGTTTTCGTGAAGTGGAAAGTTTTAAAACTTTAGATCGGCGACCATGATAATTTTTTATTTAGCCAATTAGGTGACGCCAGGTAGTATACAGTACAAAAAACTAATTGCAGTAGAAAAGTAATTTTTTGGGCAGTAACCGGTTTGTAGAATGCTGGGAACAAAATGAAATTGACAAGTGTCTGCCCTGCACAGCGCTTCTTACATTGCTGCCGACAATTTTCATTGTAGTTTGTGCATGGGTAAAACTGCAATGTCCATCCGGTGTACTGGTAGTCAGGGTATATTGATGAAGCATAGTATGCTTCAACACAAATGCACATATTATGTGCATTTGAATACACATGTGGCAGTATGAGGAACTGGTGCGCGTATCGATTCATGCCATTATTCTGAAAATGAAACTATAGTAGGCTCTACAAACTGGAGAATGGGAAAACCAAAAAAAGGCACCGGCATGTTATTCCCTGAGGCGACGTTTTTTTTTGAGCTGCACTGCAGACGCTGGGACAAGTCATCATACTGATTTAGAATATCGGAACAACGTTTCTCTGTATTACTTCATTCATTGGAAGAATGGAATATTTTTTTCAAGGCTTGGTTGCATATGTATTAGTTTTGTTAAAAAGTAACTTCTGGGGGTGTGTCGTGATCCACAAATTCGTACTTTTATTATGTCTTGTTTCCCTTATTTGCACACTGTTCCCAGCACATCCCATAAAACTTGTCATTTCCCAAATTACATCTCAGTTCAGTGTCCATCGTCACCTAACACAGCACCGTGTACTCCGTTTTATAAAACGTACTACTTTCCACCTTCCCATATCACGGAAAAGTTCCTGTGGCCAATCACAACGCCGTATTACCTGAAAAAATTTGCTAAAATATCGGCCTTCATATTGACGCGTTGTTATCTGCTGTATCTCATAAAAAACATCAAAATTTTGTTAAAAAGTGTAATGTTTTTAAACAAAATTTTGATAAAATGTTTTTTTAACAGGTGTTTTATGTAATTAATAACCATATGACCGATTTCCCCCTACCAATTTTTATGGTAATTTAATGGCACTGTCAATTCAAAAACGGAAAAGTGGACGTAAAAGAGGGAAGAAAATTGTCGAGGAAAATGGTCTCTTCCTTTGGCGGGACATTGGGAACATGGTGTGTGGTCGTTGTGTATAGAATCAAAGTGGTCGAAAAGTCTCTTGTTAGGAACTTTTTTTGTGACGGGGAAAAGTTAGAAAGCGAAGAGGGAGGTAAATTTGTTCGTGCACGAGCCAGTCAAATTATGCCACGTAAAAGGGAACATGTAACAGTAATTTTAGTGTGAGTTACACTACACTGCGTAACTGTTTTTCCCCAGGTGTAACCGAATTGCAAGAAACCGGTACTGCATTGCGAAGGGTAACCAATTATGGACGAAAAAGGATGACACTGCTGTAAAGAATTTGATATACGATTTGTACATGAAAAAAAACGAAAAGACCTTTCGTTTACGAAACTTAGTTTCGTTGCACTAGTATCGATACCTGCTCCATGCAAGGGAAGAGGCCAAACCTTACTGTAATAAAACGGCTATGTGTGAAAAATCGGGCATGAGGAAGTGTGAAACTGGCATTGGTGCCAGTTTCAAATAGGTATAAGTCAAAGGAGGTCGACAACACCGATGGTGAAAAATTCTATCAGCAGTGGAGTCGGAGAAAGTATAATCACAAAAAACGCGCCGATGTAAGCCCTTTTTTTCTGTTTGAAAAAACAGAACAGATCAAGAATGTACCCTAACTACCTGGAAAAATGTTCCACTAATTGCAATTTTCATGTGAATGAAGTGTATCACGCGATACGTACTGCACCTGTGAAAACACAGCTGCACACGTCGCCACGGGTTACACGAACTCTCACCGCCGTACAGGGCACGTGCCGGCGATACCTACAAGAGGCATCCCCGAGACATGCCCGGACACGCTGATACATTCAAAGGTAGCTTCGCAGATCAGACCTTCACCAAAAATGGCTTCACGCTCTCTTTCAATAAAGATGCGTCTCACGCCCGTTTCTCTGTTCTCGTTGTCTCACACGGCCTTTCATTGGTCTCACAGCAGCAGACTGACGCACCCGGCACAGCTTCAACCGACGATCTCCGTTGACATTTGCAATATCAACCGAGATTCATTTCGATCAAGATCAGCACTATACTCCGTTTATGGCTTCAATTGACTTGCGATGCATCAGCCCGTTATGTCTAACCACTCACCTTCACCGATCGGACCTACAACGCGCCCGCTTAATGCGACCCTCATGATACTGACATCTAACCCCGACCGCATCCTGCGCACTGTAGCTGCACAACAGTCCCGTCAAGAACAAGAAGTTGGTCCCTCAGCCGCTTTGGGTGCCGCACCGACACCAATCGGCTCATACCCTGGCTATGACCCCCTTCGCTCTTCAGATGCCGTTTCCTCGATAGAATCCAGGACTGGCAGCGCCCAAACACCGCAAAGAACCGTAACGGATTACTAACGTCGTGCAGCGCCGTCATCCACCGTTAACGATGAATTTTATTCAGCATTTGATCTTCTATCTCCAATTCCGGATTAGACAAATGTGGACGCCCAACCTGCTCATATTACATCACCGAACCCGGAACGCACTTAGCCGGAACGAAGAAACATCACCCGGCCCTGCGTCATCGTGTCATTTACAACATTTGAACAATAAATTACCAACTTACGCTTGCCTCAAGGAAATACTAAGCAAAAACCGCTAGCAGAATTTTCACCACTTCCCTCTGTGAATGGTCCCCCATTCTCTCAACGCCGGGAGTATGACTCAGAATGTTTTCCCCAGAATTGATCGACATCGACGCTCTGTACTCTGACCTCCGACCGGAACCTGTGTACAATGGATCCCCTCCGGTCAACACGAAAACCTACAGCCGTACGGAACTGGACCACATAATTCGTATGAAGGAAACTATAACCTTCAACGAATGGGCGGCCACTTTCTCACGCCGTTCCGAAGACCTTATCTCGTCCTCCGTCCAAGACGTTATAGGGCCGATGAAGGCCACGATCAGCCAAATGTCTAAGGATCTGACATATTCGCGCGGCAAAAATCAGACGCTCTGCGACGCGTTATCAGATGTTAAGACAACTCTCATCACAGATACAGATTTTACTGATAGCGTGATTACTCGCGTATGCGACACTATTGCTCACAAGTCGCCGGTCTTGACGAAGATTTTCGGCTTCATACAAGACATAGTAATTACCTAATCACGGAATTTGAGCAAGAAAACAACGGAACCAATACGGTTAGCAGCCTTAGCATAACACGTACCACCCCGGCAAACGTATACCGCCGATGCACAGTTCGCACATGGGAATCGTCAAGCGAATTCGACGCAACCTATTCCGTCTTACGGATCGTCCGATTCACTGGGGCAAGCTTCCCCCATCATCCCCGTTGTTCAATCGAAGAACTACTACCACTACCCGAATGAAGTTGTTGAACTCAATGTCTCCAAGATAGACATCATCTGCCCGGTAAGAAAATTTTTTCAACCCCTCTCGACTTCCGTTCTTATCGACTAATTATTCGCTCTACTGTATACGACGACCAGGTGGCAAAAAACATGCACACATACACTCGTCGTATGGAGAGCCAGATGAAGAGCCATCACTTCGATGGCACTGACCCGATACGGATTCTGCCATTCCTCAACCGATTCCGTGCGGTATGAGATTTGATACGTCCACAAAGGTGCCGCCATGTGGCTATTCCAAAGCTACCTTCGCGGCTCCGCACGGGATAATTTACAACTCCGTTTGGAATCCGGCGCACACGACACATCCGATTGGACGTCTAATCTGTCAAATTACCCTTACTCGTAGACTATTACTACGGACCTACGAGTCAGATTACATCCTAGCTGCCGCCGAATCGGAGGTTGTACATTGCCGCCAAGCACAAAGAGAATCGGCCACTGACTACGCTAAAAATTTGGAACGTAAGTCATTCCACTGTTGTAATGTCTTCAACAGGAACGCGTGATCTCGATATTCCTCGAGGGCATCCACGAAAATCCTCGACACGCCATGAGATCTTACCATTCGGAACACCCAAGGGCCGATATCCATGCATTAGTCTGCCAATCGCACTCACTCGCACGTCTGTTCACGGCTAACTCCATACTTCTACCTCCGGTTTATACGGCAAAACCAACAACGACGTTCCAAACAAGCCCATCTATTACCGTTATCGAACCTGACGAAGCGACACTCTCTGAAGTTTTCACAGAAATTATGATTCAGGACAACTTCATCAACCCATCCTTGATGGACAAGAGACCATCCTACCGGATTTGCTATGAAAATGACAACCACGTTGCTTCCAAGTGTTCTTTTCTGGTCACAGGTACATCCCAGGCATACATTCTCAAACGGAACGTCAACTTTTGGTCTTTACAAGACGATAGAAACCGTCGGAATACTCGTCGTCGTGGGAAACATTCCTCACACCACCGTAACCCGATCTTACTCCTGGATACTATCTCGAAAGCACATCCGAACTTGGAAAAAAATAGAGGCTTCGACTAGGCAACCGACTCCCCTACTGCTTGCACAGCCTGATCCACCGCCCGAAAGTCCTAAAACTACACCGCCCGTTCTTTCCTGGACTCAACCGCATCCGTTTTTGCGCCATCTACTTATCCTTATTCAACTCCGGCGTCCCTTTCCGATCCGGAGTCCATTTTCAACCACGGCAACTACAAAGTACGCCTCACGATGGGCACCAATCATTCATCTGTCCGTGCGGTTATCGATATCAGTGCCGGTCCGAATCTAATCCGTCTCGATCGAATAAAACTGGCTTGGAAATACGTTATCCAACCCTCACCGAACCGGAAGCTACAAACCGCAAGGAAAGAACTCTGTCCGTCATTGGCATTATTATGCTATTCATCCGCATTGGTAATTTACGCGCCCTATTGTGGTGCGGGGTGATTGAAAAACTTTCCGTTCCACTCGTCGTGGGCACAACTATCACCGATCGGTCCATTAGTCACATATCCTGCGAAGCACAGACGAATACACAGTACCAATCCGAACCGGGAACAGTTTTACAGGTTAACCCCACACCGGATACGGTTAATACCGCCGCTGACTCAACTACCAACACCGACGACGACGAAATAGATATCTGCCGGCCCATTAAATTGGCACGTCAGGTGAGGATTCAACCTCAACCCCAACCTGATATCCTCGTCCGATCTGGTTTTTCAGGTTTGGCATCTATTCATGCCCTGCCGCCCTTTACGGAGAAAATATTGGTCATAGCCGCTAAAGATATAGCCGAGATCAACCCACACCGCCCGTTCTACATTGCGGTATGCAACCTCTCTTCCGCTCCGGTGATGCTTCAAAAGCATACCAAAATCGCGGTAGCTTCCGATCCTCCTACGGAACTCATCAGCCCTCTGGATGTTGCAAATTCCGCCACGGAATGACACTACACGCCCTGGTACGAGTGATTTCAAGAAGTTTGTTTGACGGACATCTATGCCTCTACTGACCCAAGTCGCTCCATGTTTGACATGCATACCGCTGTCCGGAAGACAGAAGAGGATTTCCAATCTGTAGATTGGCAATATCACGTCCAGGTGAGCGAACGCCTCAAGACGCACCGTTCTGATCTATTACAAGCCATTGAATCGTTTCATCACATGTGCGACGGCAGCCTTGGACAAATTACATCAACCGAACATCGGATAGAGCTTCAGCCTGCCGCGAAACCCATTTTTCAAGTGCCATATCACGCCGGGACTTTTCAACATGAAACCGAACGGACTGAAGTTGCGCGGATCCTCAAGGCCGACGTCATAGAACCAGCCAACACCGAATATGCATTCCCGGTTCTATTTGAATCTAAAAAGGACGGATCTCTACCGTTTTGCATCGAATATCGTCGATTAAATTCCGTCACGGTTAGAGATTATTACCCCATACCGAGGAAGGACGGATGTATCGATTCCCTTGGGGAGGCTAAAATCTTTAGCACTATAGACTGCAACTCCGGCTAGTGGAAAATCCCTGTCTCCAAATCGGATCGCGACAAGACTTCCTTTGTAAGTAATCAAGGTCTTTACCGCTTTAAGCGAATGCCGTTCGGATTTCATAATGCACCTGGTACGTTTCAACGCGCTATCAATATCATCCTTTATTACGTCCGGTGGCAATCAGTTCTCATCTACCTGGATGATATTATCATCTTTTCTGCCGATATATGGAGTCACATGACTCACGTAACACAAGTTTTACAACTTCTATCCGATTCCGGCCTATCTATCAAGCTGAAGAAATCCTTCTTTCTCCAGGAGTCGGTTGAATATCTCGGCCATGTAATCCGTCCCGGCAAACGAAGTGTAGCCTCCCAAACGATTTAGGCTATCAAAGGAATGAAAACACAGAAAACGGCCACTCAACTGCGCAGTTTCCTTGGACCATGCAATGTTTATCGCCGTTTTCGTACAGAATTTCGCTGGACTGGATTCCCCCTTACGCGCATGCTAAGAAAGGGGGAACCCACGAAATTCCCAAATTTAACCGATTCTGAAATGGAGGCATTCGTCAATCTCAAGGGAAAGCTTCACCCTCCTCTAGTACTGGCACTACCTCGCGTTGGCGCTCCCTTTACCGTTGATAAGGATGCGTGCAATAACCAAGTCGGTTGCGTATTCATGCAAGAACAACCTGAAGACAAGACGCTTAAACCTATTGATTATTGGTCTCCCACTCCCAACAACGCCGAACGAAATTGTGACACAACGCACCGTGAGTGCATCGCTATAGTATGGGCAGTGATTTTGCTACGACCCTACCTCGAGAAAACTCACTTCACAATCCGTACGGACCATGACTCCCTTCGTTTGACCATGACACTCTCAGCCGCAACTGGACGTCTTTAACGATGGCACCTTCGTATCATGGAGTTTGACTTTGAAGTATTCTACTGTCCCGGATGCTGCCATCAGGACCCTGGTTCGATCCCTTGACTACCGAGTGCCGGAACCGACACAAGCCCAATAAATGATGAAATTCCCGTCCTGCTTCTATTCAATGGTAATTGAACGAATCCCTTCAACGACATCTCAGAACTTATACAGATTCCGCAATCACGTAACAGTCCGACAATGGACATCACTACAGTGATCCTTGCTGATTCGAGGGATTTACATTATCCTGTTTCACAGGACAAGCTCATCCGAGCTCAAACTACCGATACGGAATGCAAGAGACTCCGCGACCTAATAGACAAGCCCGACGCGGTATATTCCATAAACTGATACGGATTCTTGGTCCGCCGATCTAAAATCAACAGCACTATTCAAACAGTTATCCCTCATTCTTTTGTTGATCGGTTTCTATACCTTTTCTATTATACGATATCCGCTGGACACCCTGGCGTCAACCGCATGTACGACACGTTACGCCGCCACTTTTATTGGCGTAACATGCGTAAAGATGTTTGCAGTACGGTTCAAATTGCCGCTCTTGCGCCAAGACACGTGGTTCAACGCATCAGCATCAGCACAACCTTAAACTCTTCCAACCGAACGGACCTTTGCAATTCGTAGCAATGGATATACTTGGTCCACTGCTCAAAACATCCTACGGAACCGGTTCGTGTTAGTGATCACCGATCGGTATACTAAGTTGACGAAAACTGTCCCCCTGGCCAAGCAAACCTCATCAGTCACGGCAGAGGCCTCCTTGACTCACTGGATATATAACTTCGGCATCCCCGATTTCTCACTGACAGATAACGACTCTAACTTCATTGCCAAGTTCTTCAGGACCATCTGTTCCACAATCGGTATTCAGCAACTGTCTACATCCGCCTTCCATCCACAGACCAATGGCTAGGCGGAGTGCTATAATCGCACCATCGCGATCCGCTTACAGCATTACGTGACTGAACATCAGTGCGACTTGGACCGATACATCGAGCCCCTAACTCATGGATATAATAGTCAAATCCATCGCTCGACGGATCACACACCATTCGCATCATGTTTATCACGCCATCCACTGAATCCGACTTTCCCGTCTCCAACTTCTAACACCGCCTCGGACATCCCTCTTTCCACCCCTGCTTCAACCCATACCACCAAACTGCGTATTTTGGGCCAGTTACAGTGTATGCTTACAGACACGGATTCAAATCTCCAATTTGCATAGGCCAACGACGAGAATGTTTTCGACAAAACCCTACGGATTAAGACAACATTCCAGACTGGTGAAGACATTTTTATCGACTGCTATCCAGCAGAAATAAAGCACATCACCGATACGCATACCTCAACAACACCAACTCTTTCCGCCCTTGGCACTATAAAAAAGCTCTTGCCAAAATCAGTGGGTCCTTACCCAGTCATGTGGGTCAGCCCTACAACCTTGATAGTAAACAACGGCGATGGCGAACTGAAGGTATCCATCGACCGTTGCACCAAGGCACCTCCTATGAACCCAACGCCTCTACCCGCGCCCACAATACTACCGGATACGGATGGACTCGCGATTACGCTCAAAGACACAACCGATATTAATCGATACTACACACCGTTTACCGAAAACTACAACGCAATTTCAGTACCACCTCTTACACTCATCTCTTCTCATTGTTACAATGGGACAGAAATGACGTACATACTGCCCTCCTTTCGGACAGCACACTCCGCAGCGGTTTATCTTTATCCCAACTGGATCCTACTTTGGTCACCAATTACTGGAGATCAAGTAACCGTACTCGGAAATCGAAGACTCGTGGACGGAAACATGGAACGTCTACGAGCAAGTTAGCGAAAAATAACAACACAAAAACACTCAAACGACAAAAGAGACCAACTTTTACGCTTTTACGCTTTTACGCTTTTACGCTTTTACGCTTTTCCGATTTTACGGCTGCTCCTTTTTTGAATCCGTAGCATTACGTTTGGGAACTGGAAACCATATTCCGACCCATTTTGATACAACATCAACACGGTCCGGCCCCTAATTTGGCTAGGCTGATAAAGATTCAATCTTGGACGACGAATTTTTGACTTTTATAGTGGACTGATAAATTTCCGATACCGGACGGTGAATTTATTTGCATGCTTGCGCGTTCGAATCCTGTGGTAATGAATTTTCGCTCTCTCTATCTCTACTCTACCTTTCCAACTGTGGCTCTTCACGTTCCGCTTATCCCTATTTTCCTACCTCAACTCCATCGATTCAGATTGAACTCAATTATCTTCTTCAATACGCACTTGGAACTCACCAACTTCGTTCAACTCGAAACTACCGCGTTTATTTCTTTCGAATAATGGTACATACATATGAACCTGGTGGTTCTTCATTCCGTTAATCGTCTCCGCAATTACTTTAATTGGTATCTATATGCTCACACGCACTCTACTTTTATCTCAAGCACTTCTACTCTTTCAGGACACGTCTGTTATTTACCGATTAAGTTTAATCTATCACGTTCCAAAACGCAACCTGGCTCCGCTTACGATCACTATGCACATCGGCTCCTACTCGCTTAGTTCACGCTGTTCACAATACCTTGCTCTCTTATTCAACCAACTCACCGTGCTCGGTATTCCTGCTTCCTTCTCCATTTTCTTTTTTCATTCACATGATGATGCCCTGCAT
>JAULBU010049115.1:0-13171 GCA_032358235.1 Odonthalia washingtoniensis | reverse complement strand
GCCAGATGTAGTGCAATGCACGTCCCGAAAGAGAGGGAAGGAAGGGAGCCGGCGCTAAGGGTTTTCGGGACCTCGTTCCTCAGTAGCCTACGTGAATGGCAGAGCACTCCACCAAAAGGGGAGGGAGTTGGGTTGAGTTGTTGTTTAGGTGGCGTCCACCACAATGTTGATGTCTTCGAGCGACTGTCGATTACAGGGGTGTGGAGGAAATGGATGATGTCCATACCAGGTTACGCTTGTAAGGCGGAGGGATCGAACACGACTTTGGATGTGGTCGGACCAGTGTTGACGCTTGTAAGGCGCGGTTGATGGACGATGGACTCGGGCACACGAGGTTGGGATACTTTCGTAGCCGAAAGGGCTTCGTTATTGGTGACGAAGTGCAAGTTCGGGGTCAGATTCAGACCAAAGAGTGCTTGTCTTTACTAGAGTTCAAGAGAGGCGCACGAAAAAACCTCCTAAGTAGGCCTCACATGCTGTCGAGTGGCAGGGGAGCGAACTGTACAATGTAGCAGAGCAGGAGCCACCGGTACAGTGTAATGGGTAAAAATGTCCTAAATTCACGTGGCGATTGTGAAAAGCCACCAAAAAATGGCGTCCTACACAAAAGAAAAAATATGACAAAAGTCACTAAAACATTCAAGTGTCCAAAAGCAAATTGCACTACATACTACTAGTATACTATACTATAGTTACCCTCCCGTCCTTGGTAAATTTTAGCAAAATATAATGGTTTTCAATTAATGTTAACAAAATTATTTTCAAGATATTGATTTATTTCTAAAAACATTTATAAATTATTAAGAGATGGTCACAATTCAAAAGCCATGTATACAGAACAAAGCCTTTTCTGTGTAGCTGGCGGTAAAATGTCCAATTCTTATGGAAATTATATGTATAGAATAGTATGGATCCATTGGTGCAGTCTGTCTAGCTTGAGAATAATTATGGTTATGGTTGTTGCGTGATAACTAAAACGCTCCATTAAAAATTGGGAAATGTCAACTAAACTTTTCTATTGAAGTATGAACCCTTTTAATTTAAAAATTAATATGGTAGTAAAAATTAATATAATAAGTATTGAAAAATTGTTAATCCCAATATATAAAATCGTATTTCAACATTTCAACATTTCAACATTTCCAGCCTCCTACACTTAGTAATAGATCCGGCCCAGTTTAATTGAAGTGATTTCACCAAAATTCCCACAAGGAAAGACTCAAGTTTGCAACCATCCGATCTATTCAATCTTTTTTTTCTTCTACCCGCATCGACGCCAAGTAACCACCACGGTATCATCAGAATCACCGATTACCGCTGCATTTGAACGTACATCTGACGCACAGAATAATTTTAGCATAGTGGTAGATTGTCAATTTTTATATTCTGGGTGTAACCAGTATAAAACACTCACACCAGCACCATTTCCGCATCAAAGAGGAGACGTTACAAACCCACCCAGTTCCTACACCCGCAAAAAACCATCAGTCCATCACAAATCCATGTAGTGCAATGTACTTCCAAAAGCGGAAGGATGAGAAGAATTATTGGCACTAAAGGTTTTCAAATCCTCTTTCCACAATATTATGTGTGGGCAATGCGCTCCACCAAAAAGTGAAGGAGAGTTAGGGTGTAGGTGGCGATTCGGAAAATGAGTCACGCCGTAGGTAAATACTAACGACAAGAGTCGGGAAGTTCACGAACGCGCACTGCGCGACTGTCAATACGATTGGATCAAATACGGTCTCCGCGAAGATATTGGAAGTTGATGGTATTGACACGCGTAGCACGGCTAACGGTGGACGATCGATGACTGTGCTTGTAGGCGTGATTGATGATTAGCGTCTACAGGGACGGGTAGTTACCAGTACCGAATTGGATTCTTCAGGATGACGAAGTCGAACTTTGGAAGTCAATTCAGATCCCAAGTCTGCTTATCTTTATTCAAGATAAGAAAGTGAGACCAGCTGAGGTCGTTTTGGTGAAATGGAAAGGGCAGAATGATTTGGAAGCACCAATTTTTTTATTTTATGCACCATGTATTTTCAACAACTTCGCACAATGTTGAGATACAATTTCTGTCAAAGTAGTCGATGGTACGGAAAATGTTTTAAAACAATTTAGTGTTCGGATTGTTGCCATGATTTACTGTGAAGCTTCTATAACACCTTCGCCTTCAATAATCACGGGAAGTTTTGAATCATTTACAATAACCGATTTTCAAGTAGGCTCATATCGATTATAGCCTCTTGTAACAAGGCAATTACCACTTCATGTCATACTTCCAGTCCAGTAAAATATTCTGAACTTGATTAGCACCACTATAGTGATATAGGAGACATCTGAAATGATGAAAATATGAAATGATGTAACTTCTAGAAATAAACCAAGTTTTCAATTACCTACCGACATTTTTCGTTTATATCGACCAAGTCACATTAGTTTTCTTATAACGCATTCACTCCGAAATACATATCCATTTACTCATTTATTCACTTCATCGTTTTTCATTTTTCATTTTCCTCACGTCACCCATATTCTAGAAAACGTGCAGCCAGATATCAAACTGAATATTATCATTAATTATGCCAAAAATATATCACTTGCCGGTCCATGAACATTTATTTAACCATCCTTATCCATAAAATCTCTACGAATAAATTCAATGCTATTAATGCCAAAGAAAAACGTATTATACATACACCATATTGGTCAGAATTGCAATATCTCGTTATAACGATATAACGAGATATTACAATTCTGACCAATATGGTTATAGAACATGTTCAACATTCATCTCATTAACAGTCACACTAAAATTATAGAAAAATAAAAAGAAAAGAACAGGGCCAAATCATCTTGACCAACAGAACAAGATGAAGATGAAGACGATGCAACATCAAATGATTTGAACACAAAAGGGTCCTTCTCGAGAAGCAACTAACAATTTGTTTTTAATCATCCGCTTTAACAATTTCCCCACGATTTCTCAAATAACAGTGACGAGTTACGCCATGTACTGTTTGGATTGAATGTCCATTATGAACTATTATTATCTAAGAGTATTCGATACAATGTAAAAGCAGCAAGGAAATGGTTTTAATTGTTTCGGTGACGTAAAAATCTGTCATTTAAGCTGTCGTGCTATCGTTAGTTTATATGCTGAATAATAAAATGGATTTTCAGAGAAAACGACCATTATTAGCTGTGATAATCAAACTTTGTGACTAGATAATGAAGTAACTGATTTTTCATAGTCTAGACATATAAATCGACATTAAATTATTTCATCTGGCGCTTTACTGATAGGTTTACAACCTACTTATTTTTGTAGATTTCATATATCAACTTCAGCTTGGAGCTACATATACTATTTTATACGTATTACAGATTACTTGATAAGGGGTAAGAAATGTTTTGATTTTTCTCAATGCTCATTTATGACAGTCTCAACAAAAACATGCTGCTTCAATTGAAATTGTTAGAAACACGAAACGGTTACGAAATGTTGCACCTTTCAGTTTAGTTCCCTCTGGTACCCCACCCAGCGAGAATTTGGGAGTACCGGAGTAACTATCTGGATTGGCAGATAGAGGAGAGTAGCTCAAAGCGACGGTGGACTGTAAAGACCGTCGCGGAGGAGAGGTAGGGGTTTCCGACGATCGCGTGCGTCACACAGCCAGTGGCGCCTTTCGGAGGGCGCACACGTGGGGAGCACTGGCATATCGTCGTCGTCCCACCGGATCGTTGGGTTTGTACAGTTAGTTGGTTTTCTGTTTAGTCTCGTCGTTAGTGCGAAGGTTGGGGGTCAGTTACTCGCCAGGGAAAAGATGTTCGTCCAGTTGGCGTCGACGAGACGGTATTTCTTGACGAAATAGTGGTTGTACTTACAGACCTGTAGATCAAAGACAACAAGTGTGTAAGCACTACACGTTGAAAAGGACATAACACGTGTGAAAAGAAGAAAACAGGGGAGACAGAACGGGGTTAGAAAGAGAGAGGGGAATGGGTAAAATTGGAGGTAATTAGTGTGGGCGATTCCGCCTCTGGCGAGGTACTACATTCACTTCTTCTCAGTAGAAAGATCATTACATGGTTTCTACTGTAGTTCAGGTGGAAATCTTATTTAAAGATGGTAAGGGAAATCTATTTCGGAGAATTGAAGTGTAAACGGAAGATCTTTTTTTGAAGAAAAATCAGAAGAAAATAAATCTGGGCAATAGTGAAGAACAATTAAATAATGGACAATTCGAAGTTTGGTAGGAGGACAATGAGATCTCAGAACTTAGCACTAAGGAACATCCGATCCAATCTGAAATAAAACAGATGAAAAGCCATGTTACTCCTATTTCCGACCAACCTGAATTCAGCTCCAGGCACGTAGAACACAAGATAGTTAAATAAGTAGTATCTGATCTCTATAATGGGTTCTATCTACTTTAAACTGTACCAACGATTGAAAGTACGAAAATCCATTGCCATTCCA
Source organism: Odonthalia washingtoniensis (assembly GCA_032358235.1). NCBI lineage: Eukaryota > Rhodophyta > Florideophyceae > Ceramiales > Rhodomelaceae > Odonthalia > Odonthalia washingtoniensis. The sequence continues at coordinate 8,685 of JAULBU010049115.1, read as the reverse complement.
GTCATTGAATAGATATTGAACAGCGAGAGCCTCTCGTTCTCCATGTCCCTCTTGAGAAGGGACATGGAGAATGGGACAGAATTAGCTGAAGTAACTGTAAGAGTATGAAACAAATTTGATAACGGCATGGGGAGGGCACTTTTACACGTTCAGTAATAATATAATAATAAATCAACTAAACCTTTAAGGAAGAAAAATCTATAACTAATTAGCAGCATAACTTGTAAAGACAATCTGACCAATATCCAGCTCGCTTTGAAGGAACTTTTCTTAGATAATATGACTTACCAATAACGTCATCGGCTACCTTTTCAAACCACAGTGGTTTCAAAGTCTTTCCAAAATCTTCCATTTCTCCTGAATTTTTCGTTGTCTATATTTCAGCGCTTGTTTCACTCAGATTCCCATTTCCATATTACAAATTTTGAACTCCCTTTGATCCGGTTGCAAATAACTATCAGTCAGCGTGACCTAAGAGCTTTCATTGTCACCAACTTCGGCATTTACGAAAATCGCCCATTTTGTCATGTTGTCAAATTGAGATCCTTCTTCCGCAGGTCATTCATTTTATTTTCTGATCATTATCTTTCTACCACACCTCAGGTCTTATCCTACATTTTTATTCCAGTTACCGCCAATGTTAATGTTTTCTCTTCCGTCAGTTTCATATACGGTTACGTTACATCAGTAGCCTCAAATGATTCTACATCGCTCATCCACCCGTTCATCTTAATTATATCTTACTCTGTCGAATTTTTTCGATTTACAATTTCCATATCTACATGATTGTATAACCATAGTGTACTCATGGAAATGTTTTAAAAAGATGCAGCGACTTGTTCGAACACTTAATTACCAGTTAACTTCCAAATCATAATATTATTTCATCCCGTACGAACTACATCGATGCTCTTCCGCCCAGAACTTAGTCTCCACCTCTATCGCATTTTATACATACATAACCCGTCCAAATGCTTATCGTAACATGCGGAACTCGAGTATGACTCCCAAAGTGTTCCAAATTACTCAAACGCCTTTTCCGTAGATTCATCGTACGATGCACATCATCTCCCCAACCAATGGTCGGAATTGTATTCCTCCACGTTCTTCTGTAGATGTGTAACCATATACAAAAATAGCCGCCACATACATCATACGCATGCTCGGCCCGCTCCATATGCCAGCACGTCCAAAAACTAATAGTATTATGTCGCTTTATTCCTATCAACGTTCTGTTTCTCGTGCGGTTCCACGTCTCGAAATTGCAGCGGGAAAGAAAATTATTATTTTCTGAGAACGGACGAGAGGATGAGCAAATGAAGCGATGAGTACCTGAGAGATGTTGACAATTCCGCGTGTCGTGACAATATAATGATGACCGATGTGTTGTGATACTGATAATGATACAGTGAGACAATGATAATGTTGACGGTGTTGTGATCGTGATGTTGATAACGATGCGATGTGATAATGACAATGATGTTATGAGAGTGATATGCTAATGACCATGATAATTCTATTGTTCAGTGTCGGTTGACATTGAGTAGTGATGGATGATAAGGATTATATGACCGTGTTGGGATAACGATTATGTGAGTATGATGAGTATGTCAATGTTATGATATGGGTATGTCTATTAGAATGATAATTTGAATTTCTTTATCCTCCCGTGACCCGTGGGCACAGTATAACAGTAAAGTATATCAAGTATATGATATAATTTTATTGTTATATTGAGCATGAGGGAAAGAGATTAGAGTAAGAATAATTCGCATAATGTATTTGACTATATCCCTAATCTTACGATTTTAAGTTAAGTGTACTTAACCTAATTTTAAATTTCAACGAATTGTTGAATTTATCTTCAATTTGAAGGGCCAAGGTAGAAAATGATAACTGAAGAGGTGCACAAACGTCTTCCATGGGCAATTTTTTTCACATTGAAACATGAAATGTTTTATACATCACCCAATGTGAATCTGTTGGATGATCTAAAACTGGTCAAAATTGGTGAAGGTTAACTCCATTTAAATCTACAGATTATTTCTTTAAATAAAAAAATCATCGAAATCTCGACATTCTGTGTAGGTTTTTTCAATTTCTTGGAAGTCGTTTGTTTCTTCCTTGATTTCTATTTTCTTACTCATCGTCTGCTATGATTCTCGACATTATCTCCCTCATCATAATTTGAATACTTTGGTTGATGTTGACTATCTTCTCTACCAATATCCCTATGTCGTAGTTCTCTACTAGTATATCAAATGCACCAACAACTCTTCCTAAAATCAGGCTATGTTCGGACATACAAAAATAAAGAACAATTAGTACTCTAAACTCCGACTTATGACCTCTCTTTTCAGAAACCTTGGGACCACATAGAGCACAGTACTGAACGTTCCCTTGCTTCTATTCGTGGAAACGAACTCCAAGTCTTAGAGGGACACCGTCTTCAAAATTAAAGAAAGAAAGTCTGTTTGTGTTTCTATTCTGTTCTTCTATTCGGATCCTTCGTTCATCAACTTTTGTAACTATTTCGCTTTCTGGTTGTGAATTATTATTTGCTACATCTCGATCAATCCTGCCCGATTAGTGAATCAATCCTATTCTAGTGTCCATAGAAAAGTCCCATAATTACTGTACAATATTCAAAATATTTCTAAATGCTTGTAAAAATTGAAACCTATCAGCTGATTACAAAAGTTCCTGTCAATGAGCCATTCTCCAAGAATTAAATCCATTAACTACCAATTTTTCAATGTCTGTGAAAGCAATTTTTGTTCCCATTTCAGACGAGTTATTGAAGATCTCAAAGCTGCTCTTGCTTGAGTGGATCCATCGACACCCCTTTCGTTTTTGAATAGAACTATATTATGGCGTGTTTAAATACCATTACAGGTGGAATAGTTCTATTGACGACTTTGACGTAACTATTAACTGATACCGATGTGACAAATGTCTAATCTATTGTCCAACAATTTACAAGAAGTACTTGTTACAAACCGGGGGATATTTATCGGTAATAAATTATCCCAGAAAATACTGGTTCCAACTTCGAATGCAGAACTGAAACACAAGTTTCGAGGATATCAGCATAACAGAAAATTAAAAATTTGTCCAATATCCCAGATTCAGCTGCTTTGATGTAAACACAGAAATTGACGTTAAATATTGACATCTGTTGTAATAATTGACCTACATGCTCTGTATTTACGCGTAAAAATATATTGTCTTCAACCGAACAGTAAATAATATCTGCAGTTACAAGAATTAATTATTAGCCAACATTGTTCGCAGAAATTGTCGTCTCGATTTCTACAGTTTCCAAAGCAAGGTTTTCCAATCAACCAGGAAAGATTGCCACATTTCATTATCTGGTACTGCAAATCCTTGAGATGAAATTTTTCCAATTCAGGAAGATAAACCCCATCCGGTGACCAAGCCAGGTAAGGCTTTGAATTTATACAAAACATGTCACAATCAAAACCACAGCAAACATAATCAGATTTGACAAAAGACGAAAATGTATTGTCTTCATTTATAGAGCCTCTTTTCATTTCTTCAGTACTTCTTTCACTGTTGAACCATGTATCAATTATTGAAATCAGAATTTGTTCATCATTATGTTGCTCATAATTTGTTTGATGAAGATAACAGTAAAATTGACCTCATAGAAGAGTCACTAAGAAATATATTTCCAGAAATTATCCCAGAGACTCTTAATTTCCTTAATAAGAACCAATCTGTGCATCTCTGACCTATAGTTAACGTTTAAGAGTATATTTTAAGTGCATCCTCTAAACTTTATCTGACAGTCTGTGGTGTTGACACACTGTTTTTATAAAACAAATAATTCGAATAAATGGTTGGCTTTTGTACGGTAATCCATTCCTTTAATCCATCTGAGATTTTTTCTGGAACATCCAACAGAAACCTTAAAATCTTATTACATTTATCTATGCCATTTTCTGGAACATAAATTTCTGTGCGTGTACCTCGACTTCCCTCAATTATTTTCTTAGCGTATAAAATCTCTGAACCAAGAGAAGACGTGTCATTAATTATACAATTTGGATGACGATCGGTATCCACTTTGAAACCTTCTATTTTTTAATTAATGATTCTCTGATATAATTTTTGTATAGGATTTTACGTACCGATAGTTGAAGGATAATTACTATTTGATGTACATTGGAAAGTATTTAAATGATAGTTGACAGTTGATGTAGCCAGATTGATAGGTGATGATATTTCGAGGTTCATGGTAGAATAATTGATACCTTCATGATTACATTCAAAGTTACATGATCCCAATGGATTTAGAAATGATAATCCAACAAATGGGAGTCACCTCAATAAATTTTGAGGAATTAACAATTTTGAACTATCTCCTTTAGCATTAAGGATGTTAACTATTGTTTTCTTTCCATTCCCTCTGTCTGCAGTGAAAATTAATCCGCAGAGACTTTGTTAGCATCTACCTTCTACGACACAATCAAAAAGTTTTGCTATACTACCTGTAGTGCAATTCGTTTTTGGACACGGATTATTTTAGTGACTTTTGTCATATTTTTTCCTTTGAGGTGGACCACATTTTTAGGTGGCTTTTCACAATCGCCACACGAATTTAGGACATTGTTGACCATTAATTTGTAGCGGTGGTTCCTGCTCCGCTACTTTGTACATTACGCTCCCCTGCCATTCGACAGCAATTGGAGCCGACTTCAGAGGTTTTTGTGTGTACCTCTCTTCAACTCTAATAAATACAAGCGTCTCTCAGACTTCACTTATCCCCTAACCTAAATTCTTCGCGACGACAAAGCTCTTTCGGCTCTGGCAGAACGTTTGCTGCGCTAGCTTTAGTCAATTCCACCTCTTTACAAGCGTGTACAAGAACTGGCGACCGTTAGCAGCTTCACCACGAATAACCGCTCCAACTTCCTCCCTCCTCACGAAGTAGACATTGGACCATCTACCAACCGTTTCAGCGCTCATCCCCCATCCATCCGACTAACGTCATCACACAACCACACCGGCGTCTTACAAACACCTATACTACAGCTACCTACTGACTCATCATCTTCCTCTCTCCCCTTTTATTGGTGGAGTGGACTGCCCACACGAGTTACCGAGGAACGAGGACTCCGAACACCCTTAGTGCCTTTTTTCTTCCTTCCTTTCTGTAAGTACATTACTCTACACTACCTAACTGACTTTTACCTCGACGATTAAAAAGAAGACCAAAAACTATACGAAAAAGAGCGTCTTTGATTACATCTGCTTAATGACCCTCTCTATATTCTTTTAGTTTTTAAATTGTCTTTAAAAGATTGTCCGATTCTCTAGTCCCAATAAGATCATCAGCAAGTGTAACTAAAATATGTAGTGGTATAAAAACTACTTTTGGAACTTCACAAAATGCTAGTAACTCAAAATTCTAATAAGTAATGTGTTTGATCCCCATATTCCATTCCAATTTTGTGCTCCTTCACTTCCACGTCCCGTAGGAGGATATGTCAGTATGTTATAACTTATAAATCTTAGTTGGTCAACGGTTGAGGTGCTATGACCAATATCACGAAAAAGTTGAATGTTACTTTTCAAGCTAAATCTAATATATTGTGATAACAAAAATATTTCCAGGTACGGATACATCATAGAAATATTTAACTGCGCACAATTCAACTCTTTAAGAAAATGTATTTATTTAACCAATTTTTTGCTACCCCAATCAAGTTGGGTGAGTGATCAGGCGCAATTGTGAATTATGTATGCGAACTCAATCTAGATCCATGGAAAATTTTTAATCGGAAGTTGAATTTATGTCGAAAGAGCATCGTACTATTATGATGTCTTTCGATATAAACGTTAGGAAATCGCAGACAAGCAGGGACAATTAAGATTCATAGAAAGACGAAAAGTTGGTATGATTGTGGTCTAACAGTTGATGTTCGATATTATATGATGTCATTGGGGAGAAATGAAAATCAGTATGAACGTGTTGGCGTATTTTTGGCGCAAGATTAGTAAAGAGGTTTAAGCTTTGTACTATATTTAGTACAGATACAAAGACGAATCCACACTTTTTAACGTTTTTTTTAATTTGAAAGTGTACCTGGTTACTGTCGATTAACAGTCAGGCATTAAAATCTTGTACCGGATGTCATTTCATTTTCGAGTCAATCAGATATTTCAAGGTTTTCCATTTATTAACTACGGAAATACTGGAAAGTGTAAATCTGAGACCCCACTAGGCTTCCCACTAGGCTTGGTCTAGACGCAGAGTCCAATGTTTAAAGTAAGCTCCACCTGCTGATTGAGGAACTTTACTGTACACAGTTGTTGATTCCACCAACATGGCCAATATTGTACAAAGACCAAAGAAGCAAAGGAATTCCCGTTTGTGAAAGCACAATGCATTCGAAAAATAGATCCATGAGGCATACGTATATCTTATGTCGGCCTAGTCTTAAAATCATCTATTATTCAGAGGGTTTTATAAAGTGATGTTGTTAACAACGACATCATCAGAAAGATTACAATCACCAAGCTTTCGAGAGGACCAAGGAAATATTTTCTCAACGAAGTGACGATCAATACTGTACTATCAGCTGACAAATGGGGAGACACGTGTACATTGTTAAATGCAACTTTTGCTGTCAGCAGCAAATTGCTGACCTCATTATTGCATCAGCCTGACAAATCCAAATTAAAAGTTTTGCCCTTTTCCCTCATTGCTCACGAAGATGTGTTAGTGGGATCAGTTATTTTGAGGAAAATATATATTTTTTAAATTTAAATTTTAAAAATCACTTCAAAGTGATTGGAATTTAATGAGGAATAATTCTTGATTTTTAGTTAAAATTTCAAACGAATTTGTTCATCCATTTAAAAAACACGTGTGTACCCCCCCCCCAAAAAACAAAAAAGAAAACAAACAAAGGAGGAAATGTTTTGTAGATGGGAACCTTTTTTAGAATTATTTTTGACTGGCATAAGCGCACCGTGCCCATGCTACAATGAAACCCACCTGGGAAACAACTTCATCAACCAAAAAGAAAATAACATTCGCACAATTCGTCATAACCGAGCAGCAAAACGACATCCATCCTCTGAAAATTGTTGACGATCATAACCACGTCATAACAGCACCCTTCATCGGTAGCGTAAAGTCACTGAGAAACAGAACCTTGTTGACGGAGATAACAGAAGAAAAAGAACTGAAACAATGACGGACTACACAGCTCAACCACTGTCAAATTCAGGGTTTCGGCTCCCTAACATGGATGGATTTTCAGCGTTTGGTCACCATGAATCTGGCATGTTACCGCTAATCGTCCAAATGCCTAGTGGCATGAGAGAACAAATTGACGTACCGGTCACGTCGACTATTGACGAAATTAAAACTACATTACAGACAGGATATTCGAATATTGTATCAGACGGTGGTGCTCCAGGTGATGATTTTCGACTGTCATTTGGTAATTCTGATTTAGATCCATCCTCTCAGTTGATGGATACTACTGTCGTGGATTCTTATGAACATGCTAGTTCACTATTGCAACTGATCGGGTCTGCAACTCATGACCCAGCTACCAAGTCTGCAGCTGTAGATAGTGCGTGTGCTGTCGTTGAAAGTATTTCAAATGGTGTAAAAGACATGGAAGCGCTTTGCGATGCCGCTGCTAATTCTGATGATACCGCATTTGAAGGTAATTCAAATAAGAATAACAAAAATCCTCATCATTCTAGTGATAATAGTACCAACAACAATTCATCCAGCCTAGCAAATAACTCAAGCTCTCAACAACAACAAAGGAAGAATTCGGAAGATGCTGTTGATGATGACATTGCAGCGCAATCTACAGCAACACCATCAGCCCTTGCATATAGTCTCAGTCTCCGCTTGCCTAATTTATTCCCACTTGATGCTGCGGCCAAAAAAATCCCGCAACAGCAGCAGCAAAAACAAGAATCTGTTCCAGAATTGCAACCTACGATTTCAAGCCTTCGAGAAATTCGTCGTAAGGCACGTGCTGCTGCACCTAAACATGGAGAGGGATTGCCAGACTCCCCATCAGCTCCACAGGAGATCGACGACATCGGTTTTTCTACTTACGACCGTCCTCTTCCAGAAAACCTCGATGAAGGGGCTACTATCAATAATCGAAACTCACAAGGGAGTGATCTGGCCAACATCATGCTAGCCCAGTCTGGAAAAACTACATGGCTAGAAGATGTCAAAAAAACATGGGAGGTGAACACAGTTCGACAAAGTGGCATACTTGAAAAATCAAAAGATGGTCAAGAAGTCTATAATTACCTACAGGGTTTGCAAGCGGAAGCGCAGCGAGAGTCCGTACCATCTGGTGACCCATCTGGAGAAGTCGGTGATTCAGATGATGATAATGATGATGATGATGGTGATATCGACAACGACGAAGACAGCAATTCAAAGGATGGTAATGGCAACTCGTCATCGTCGTATTCTCAGTCTGTTTCAGCGAAAAATACAACTATGTCGGACAAAACTGTCAATGGAATTTGGCAAAAATCCAATGACGTGAATATGGCTCCTGGTCTTAGTCAGATACATTCCTCACATATTTTACCTGGTGCCGCTGCTACAGCCGCCGCTGTGCACGACGTGATGCCAGTGACATCACCACATTTAACTGTTCCGACATC
>JAULBU010049104.1:0-13173 GCA_032358235.1 Odonthalia washingtoniensis | reverse complement strand
TGTAGATGTTTCCTTCAGTTACCATCCGTAACCATGCAAACACTGTAGTTTTCTGTATGTAACCTATACGGACCCCCCAAAATTTGCATGGCCTAGTAGATGTCACATCCACCGCAAAACTACGCCTTTTGAATGTAGGCAGTCAGTTCCGGAAACTCAGACGCGAAATATTTACAAAAGATAAATACACCTACACAGAATTTTTACAAAAAATCATTAATAGTTTTATTTTAATATGTTTAAAAACAAGGGGAAAAGCACAGAACGAATTTCTGTATAAAAAATTCCAAAAGAACAATCCAATACCACAATTTATTAACCACATCACAATAAAAATCACAACATCAATAATTCTAATAACCAGTATTCGCAACAAACGATTCTATAAAAATAAAGATCTATGGAGCCAGGTTTCGGGAACGGCGTACATTTTTTTTTGCTTAGCAGATCTGAGATGTAAGTGGTAGTTGTGTCTACCTGTGTAACTTCGGTTACAATACCGGCAGTTGTACATACTGTTGTGGTCTTCCTGGTTGAGTTCTCAAATGGGTGAAATTCCCTAACGATGAACATCGAACTGCCTAAACGAATTGAAGAACCTTGGGACAAATTTTTCACACATTCTAATTTTGCATATAAAACATTTGGGTATATATATTTGACGTACTATTCTTCGTTCACGTTCAATAGCTCTTCGTTCTATTGCTGCACCCTACCTAAACTTTATAGCTCGAATTGGATTAGTGGTTGAAATATGGCAGATCGTCGTTCGTTGTGTTTAGTAGCCGTGGATGGTGATGAACAGTTCGTAGTTTCAATTCCAGTAGCCGTCGTGGGCGAGCTAGCGGCTGGTTTTCAGTAGTAGGGTTATTCACGGTAATGTGGATTGAAATTGTAGTGGTATCGTCGCGTCGAGTCAGTGCAGATAAATAAAAAAATGTTAGATATGTAATTGCTGTGACAAGACATGTGTAAGATTAATCGAAACTATTGTAAGGTTGGGAATAATATCTTACTCTTAAATGTTTCCGTCTTTGTCAGCCATTGTCTGTTGTATCTCGTAACACAGATATTTAAAAGTTAAATGATCAGTGACGTGAGAGGGACAAAAATATTTCTGGTTGTGAAGGCATTGAGAAGGTTAGAAACTATGGAGCTGCATAACCGAGAACTTCTTAAATAGAGGAAAAATTCCCCTATTCTTTAAGTTCTTAGGTACCCTCGATGTATAATTGAAAGAAATTTCACCCACACCTTGACTGGCATTGATTTTACTTGAAGTGGGATGTCCAAACCAGCGATACTCGTACCGGTTCCCGTTACGATTCTCGCAGACGAAGACCCAGGGTAATGTTGAAATGTATATAAAACATTAGTACTCTTACCAGGTGTTCACATATTCAATTATTTCTGCTTACAGTGTCAAAGCGGTTGACCCATCCTCACAATGTATTTGAGGTGGGTATAGCCTTAGCGTGTGATTCATAAAATGTATCATAATATAGTTTCTTCATTATAATGTAATGAACTATATTATGATATATGATATTATTATAATGAAATCTATCTAGATTTGGGTTCATGTACTGTTTAAATTTATAAAATGGTCATTGCATATTGTCCGTTTGACATCACAGGAGAAAGACATCCAAAAGACGGATGGTGATTATTGTCAAATATTTCCAGATTTGTTTTTAATTTTTACACAATGTATCAAAATTTGATACATTACAATTGTATCCAACTCATACACCAGAAATGGGTATTGTATAGGTCTCCAAAAGTTTGTAAAACTGTGATGTCGTCTGTAATTCATGGATGTGATGATAGAATCAAATTCGAAATTTTGATAATAATTGTCGCTGTTCCTTACACCGAAAATAAAACTTATTATTATTGTTTTAATTTAGTTATTTATTTTCGCTGTAAATGAAAACGTATTTCTCGACCGCGGTGGATATCATGTCGTATGAGGGATGCGATACAATTTTGAAATTTATCTTTTGAAAATTTATCTTCATATGTTTTTAAACATTCAAATTATTTGTACATTCGAAACATTTTAAAATTCTTCGTCCAATCGAAAACCGAACAGATTCACACGTTTCAGTCAACACCAATAGACCAAACACCAACAGAAGCATCATAACTTTCACTTTCTTACATTTCCGGTGCTAACAAATCTAAAGTACTACAAACAGTACCTCTTCTATTATATCTAACAGCTTGTACAGACCAATTGAAGTCAGCAATTTTTAAATTATGATCAAAATTTAATAATAATTTTTCAAGTTTTCTATATCTATGTATAACACCTTTTGAATGACAATGACGTGTTGCTGATGTTAATGCATATGCATATCCTGCTGTTCTTTCGTCAATGAATATTCCATTAGGTTATGCTTTTAACAATTTATATAATTCTCCACGAGGTGCTTATTCTAATATTAAATATATTCGATTTTCATCATAAATAAGTCCATATATAATCGAAATATACTTGAATGATCTAATTCACATTGAATTTCTATCTCACGACATAGTTGTATTTCCGCATTTAATTTTTATAATTGGGATTTATGTAAGATTTTTAATGCTACAGTATAATTCGTATGTCTTTCTTTAGCTTTTACTACTTGTTCAAATCGTCCCTGTCCTGATTCTTTAACAAGTCGAAAATCTTCAAGAGTCCATTGTTTTCTATCATCCCTTCGTTCATGTTCCTATATTGACGATGATGTATCCGTTGATACGGTTCTTAATGATGACGATTATTTCTGTTTTAATGATGATGATGATGATGCTGGAACTGACGATATTCTTGTTTTTGTAGACATAGTTGGCCGATGGCCATTTTCCTTATGGTTAACAGCTTGTTTTGCTGAAGAAATTGCAGTTACATTTCTCGTAGCATAAATGGCTTGCTTTACAAGCATACGATGTTTCTGAGCAGCAGCCACAGCCACACTCAACTCGTTTCCATTCACCTTTTGATGATTGGAAGTTGTATTTTTTCAGGCGCCACAACGGTTTCATAATGTGGATTCTGCAGATATGATGGCTCATCGTAACGTTATTTTCCACGATGGAATCTGCCATGGTCGTGATGGGTTTGGTATAACATCATTTGTATGAACGAACGCATGAATTGAACTACATCAGCTTCATCAAATTGCACGCCATCCTTGCATCCAGGGAACGATTTGAGCACCTTTTACATTTATATACCAAATGGCATTCGAGTTCTTTTTTTTAATGAAAAAAATAAGAAATCAAACTATCGATTCGACTCCCGAATTTATAGCAGCCCGAGCAGTTCTTGTGACACATAAGATGAGAATGGGATGGAAATGAAGGATATATGATGATGGATAAATGAAGGATATGATGAGGAAGATGATGGAAAAGAAGAATATGACGACGAAGATAAAAATGAACTTATGACGATGGATAAAAAAAAAGAACCAAAGACGACTATATAAGGAAGATCGTGATGATGATAAAAGAAGAAAATGACGACGAGATGAAAGAATATTACAAAGAGGATGATAATTATCAGTGTCACATGATGATGATAAAAGGCTAAAACCGAGAAGCGGAACACGCCATGGTAGTCATCGGTTGACGAAGCCGTGAAATGAAAGCACGCAAAAACGCCGAGAAATGAAGGGATGGATAACGTGCAAAAGCCAGAAGGAGACAACCACATGACAGTCGAAAGAAGGACCAAAAGATACCACGAAAGGAAGAAATGAAAACCCACGTAAGGGACAAATTATAAGACGATAACCCAGAACAGCATGCGTGTAAGAAACAATTCAGATGCAACACAAGGATATCCTACGACACAAGACGGCACGACTCAGTACGACAGTATTTTCTGCATACAGTTATCGAGAAAAATAGAATGAACATACTGTACGGGTCAAAAATGCCAACACTCAGGATGAGAACACATTATACACTGTATGGATCCCATACTTTACTAATCTCTGTACGAGACCACATTAACACGTTTGATAACACGTGTGACTATCTTACTTAATTCGAATGTTCAATTAGCTATTCCACTATCGGCAGAATCAGAGGCATGTGGCATCATCATACAGCCAGACTGTGACATTGATATTAATGTCTTTCATCGATAGATCTTACAAAAGAATAATAAAAAGTAGACATATTACAAACGGAAGACAACCATCAAACAACGAACGGGTCGAGATATAACTTCACAATCGACGAGGGGAAACGTAAACCACAAGATCTTCGAGTCGGTTAATACCAACATCGAAAGCAGAATTGATCTCTTCGCACGACTAATCCCCGTGTGAATATTGCATTCAGCTGCAATTTCAGAGCTTGTACAGAATACCACGAGGTATTCCTGACCAGATCCGCAAATCCGTATAACAGCGGCAGGATACATGGTTAAGCTACATCTTCGGATCACGGCCAGTATGACACTTCCTTTATTAATTTACTCACCAGCATTAGTAAACCGAACAATCAATACACCCCACTAACACAGAATCCCTTCGACCGCAGCCTATTCGACAAAAACTATGTTTTAATTACAGACGTAAAGGAGTAACTAACGATATGTATGATATATGTCGACTTCCCAAATGAAAAAAAGGTTTTTTTCATCAATAATAAAATAAATCTTTTTTATCAAAAAACCTGCTCACGATTCTTTTTTATCCAAAAGCCTTCATTTATCCAAAATTTTCATTGTGTGAGCCGCTTCATTTGTCATGCACCACATAACGCCGCCATCACATACATCACTTAATACATTCAATCCTTCATTTCATCTGAACATAATAATAATAATAATAATAATATATATGGCTTACACGATTAAAATTGATGTAATCTCATGCCCACCATAACAGCTAGGGACATGATTTAGGAAGTACTGATCATCCTTCCTGGTTCTGTGCGGGAACATGTGATAAAAGATTGTTTCGCAACTTTCATTATTTATACTTTTCTGTTGTTTTAACATAAAACATACATCGATATCAGTTGGTAACTTTTTTTCCAACTGATAGGAACGGCATGTAAAGCGTTATCAATGATGGTAACACCGCAATTTCGGCGAGCAAAGAAAACCATACAGACATATTATCGAATAACCACTGATAACTCTTCTTCCACAAGCAAATAAAGTAAATACTTGTGTGACGACAACAGCAATAAAAAATGCAGTTCGTGCAGATCTTAAAGAACGTCGTTGTCTATATGGTATCCATAATTCAAAGCAACCTTCCCATGCACCATGTCTTGGAATTACAGCATAGTTTCTGATATTCAATCTATCTTCTAATAAAATTGGGCCAGTATTCAAAATAGGATCGAAACATGAAATATCATTACGTAATCTCCCTCTACTAACGGAATTACAAACATACCTAAACCGAGAAATAGTTAAAAGAAACCATCATATTGTTCCCTTTTTCGTGTCCTGTTAAGCATAAAATTGAAACTAGAAATGAACGTCACAAAATTGACAGAAAATATAATATATTTTTCAAGAATTTTCACATTTTAAAAAAAACGCCAAAATCAAAATAAATTGGAAATAAATCTAAATTTTTTCGAACCAGCTTTAGTTTTGGTCGATACCTGAAGAATACAAGCCTTAGTCGTATCTTTCTAGTATATAGTACTACGATTGTATCTGTTCAAAATGTTTCATTTTCACATTTTAATAAAATACAAAACGTAGCCAATATCCATTTTAATTTGGAGAACGTCCAAAATTAAATGAACATGTTCTACCAAAGATTATTTGAAGGGTGTCAATTTTTTTCTGGAATCCAAAGTGTTTTGGATAAGTATCAATTTTGTCCAAATTTATCCAAACAAAACAATTCTGATTACTTTCATGCAATTTTTACTCTGGATTTTCAAAGAAAATTTCATGATATTCAGAAATATAAAAACAAATTTGGAAAAATCCCTGTTTAGACCTTCCGAAGCAGATTAGGGTGGCATAGATATCGAGAATTACAGACGCACTCATCATTCGCGCTCCATCGCGCTCCGAGTGAGTCATACGATTATCTTCATATCATGCGCAGTCGCTCCCTTCTCAGTTTCTATCTCACAAACTGGTTCCCGTGTTCGTTTCGGAAGTACGATTTGACACACCGTCGCCTTGTAATCCGAATCTGCATTTTTTCTACCTTTAACGTATTGTGAAACTTTATGTTGTATAACTGTCGAGCAAACTTTGGCTCGAGTTACATTTGCGTGTTGACTAACAGATGTATTCAGCCCGATGATGAATTTAACACAATTCAGTGTCAATTATCATACAGTGTCAACTGATAAGGGGAACATGCACTTATCGAGGCAATACGGGGAAGGTAACTATAATGAGTATGAATGCTGTAAACGATGACACACGTGTGTCGTAATAATAATTAGAACAATGACAACGCTGGAAGAAAATGCTATCAGCAAAATTTATCTCTACTTTTATGAATAAAATGGCATTATAAATACCAGGTCCCAAATGAGTAGAATAATAAATAAATGAATCTACAAATTAAATAAAGAACAAAACCAAACCCAGAACTACTGCCATTCAACCGACAATCTGCCGTTGCATCTAGGGGCTTGGATCAGACAACGACTTCAACCGCGATCATAGTGTTTAAAACTACATGTGTAACAACCCTCAGTAACGTCAGAATTCTTCGCGACTACCGATCGGCCCAACTGTGAATCCAGAGTTGGTATGGGCTGCTGTAAGATAGCACCACAGCCCTACTATCACCGTAAACTTACCAACGCAGGCAGGAAAGGGGAGAAAGGCTAAACGAGTGCAAGCCACTTCTCTATATCTGACACGTGTGTTTACTAACTCTTTAATAACCAAACGAATAATATTAACCATACAGGTAGAATAACCCACCGGGACACGTGGAGCTTGCTGGAAGGCAACTGGAAAGGATAATACGACCAAGGGATATACACAAACGGGGCGAATCAACAATAACTAAAAATTCGATAATTATTCGCAAAATGACAAATTTCAAATTTCTATGTGGAACAACCGATGATGACGATGGAAATGCTAAACAAGTTTCGATGAAGGATATTGAGGAGCGTGACTTTTTACTCTACTCAAGTTTTAAAAGTGCTGGAATAATACGTCATTTTCTGAGGTTGTTGCAGGTTCAAGATTGGTGATGGGTGGAAGCTGGACAGTATGACGGATGGTGGGAAAGATTCTATGACGCATTAACTACAGGACTATTATCGGGCGTGCTGTGAACTGGTGCTACCAGGTGATACAGGGAATCTGTATGATTAATTTGTGGATAGGTATTGGAGTGAGGAACCACTGACGAAAATTTTTGAACGTGGAATAAAAGCAGCGAAAAGAGGGACTCTGGTGAATCCAGTGTTCATATCGTGCTTTTCTGAAACTACAACTGCAAAGTAAATGAGGATCTTCTAGGGGTAGTGGAAGAAGGTAGTGACAACAAGGAGGTGGAGTGTGAACCGATAGGTGTGGCGGATGTAGAAATGGAGGTTTTTGTGGAGGAGGAAAGAGATCATGCATATAAACGAAGAAGTATAGTCAGTTTTGGATTCGGGAACACTTTTCGCAATTAGAGAATTGATTGGACAGAGCTTGTTGAAACTGGAGATATTTCATTGAGTAGGGTAACTAAGGCTAGATGTAGTGACAGATGTATCTTCGATGTGTTGCAATTTGTATTAAATGAAGACAACGTCCCGTTCTTATCATTACTTACGAAGCGCATTAAGTATGATGGGAAGTGGTACTCCTTTTCCGCAGTATTGAGGAAAACGACACTGGAGGCATTGTGGAGAAGTTATAAGAGCTGTGCAGCACCTGGACAGGCATTTTTGGGTAAAACAATATTTATAATAATGACCCGAAAGGTGACAAAAGGGAGGGAAACAAAAAAGACGTATGTTGACTATGTTTTTGCAGCGTTGGTGTATGATAATGTCTCTCAATTGAGGATGGCTGTACTGAGAGAAAACAGGTGGACAAGCAGTCATATCTACTGAGATTTTTAGATAGTGTTCGTGCGTTTCTAAAGTATAGCTACATGCGACATTTCTGTGTGGTGCAATTAGTTTTTATACGTGTATTTTTTAGCGACTTTTGTCACATTTTTTCTATTGTGTAGGACCGTATTTTTTGGGTGGCTTTTCACAATTTCCACGTGTATTTAGAAAATTGTTGCCCGTTACATTGTACCGATGGCTCTCATTCCCTACCTTGTACTGTACGCTCCCCCTTCTGCCGTTCGACAGGAGGTGGTTCCTACTGAAGAGGTTTTTTGTGTGCCTCTCTTCAATTCTAATGAATACAAGCACCTCCTAGACTTCAATCGGCCTCAAACTTGCGCTCGTAATCCAATACAAAGCTCTTTCGGCTATGGTAAGTTAACCTCCTTGCCCGTGCGAGTCGTCCCGCCTCGCCTTACAAACGGCGTCCAGATTCTGCGCCCCTCGACCGCAACTATTCTACTGACGGTTCCCCTCGCTTTTCCATCGAGCAACTAGACCGACTTACAATAGTGTCACAGAAAGTCGTCTGTCCCTATCACCTCCCTACTTTCGGAGTGGCTCCCGGACCTACGGGTGACTGTCTCCACGGCCTCATCCATCAACCGCCACCTACTACGTTACGATATCTCCCTCCCTTTTTTGGTGGAGTGCAAGAAGAAAACGGGTTAGTCTGAACGAATGGTCTCGAACTCCCTTTATTGCTCTATTACCTCCTCTCTTTGGAGAGCATTTCAGTACAGTTTGTAAGGATCGTGATGTGTGTCACTATCCGGATCATGGATTATTCAGTGGAGGTTTTACAGGTAATGAATGCGATAAGTTTCAGATAGTTGGTAAAAGAAGATGTTCGGATTGCCTTAAAACGTTTCAAGCATTGTGATACATACATGCAAGTTCAATTTCACCAACACCGCGAATGTCTGCAGCTTTACAAATTGCCAGTCAAAAATTGTGGACGTTTATGGGGCATGAAATGAGGGCGAAGATGCAAGAGATAGAAGAGGAGTTTAGGGAAATTACAAATAAAAAAAGCAAAAACGGCGGCGATGCTTTTAGTAGAATACAAGAAGAATCTGGAGCCCATCAGGTATATGACGAGTGCTGAGCTTTTTGGAAAGCGTGGCATATCTTAGCACGGTGCGGATTTATTTTATATGGTTGGGGAGGGAAAACGTGCAGGACAGGAAGGGATATTATGTTTCGAAGAAGGTAATGTAAGTAACAATTCACTTGCAAGTTTTGAAGCTAACAATTTGTTAGCGGTTGTCTGTACAGTTGTTGAACAACTGTACAGACAAACGTTATGTGCGACGTGAATTATCCACGTCGTGTTTTAAAAATATTATTTCCAATGACTGCAAGCAGGATAAATTTGCCTTGTTGTGCATTACTCATGCGGTACTTGCAAGAACTATGAAAGAGATACCAAGTATGGAGGAAGTGTGGATCATGACGGATAACGCGTGTTGTTATCAGAATGATATACTTCCAGTTTCCAAAATACGTTTAGGGGATCATCACGACATTAATATAAAGGGAATTATTCACCCTAAAACGGCATGTGGGAAGGGATTAGTATATTCACATTTCACTATTTAAATGCGATATGTGCATCGCTACGTCAATGAAAATGAGATGGATGTAACAAGTCATACAGACTTAATCAAATCTTTAAAATAAGTGTTGGTATTTCTAATATGGGTGTAGAGATGTTACGTCAGTGTCTTCGGAAAAGAATGTCGGCTTTCATTTTGTGCAGTATCCGAGGAATGAAATCATTGACTGTTTAATTCATTGAATGAATGAAATGTATGGGAAACTGTACATTTAACTGCGATGTATGAAGGGAGATGCATGCATCCAGTAGTTGTTTTTCTAGTTCAATTGCCGTTGAACCAGAAAAATAACTACTGAATTCGAAGAAACATGAATGTAGCACGGGCCAAAATCTCTACATTTTCTATTAAGTCGTAGTTTCCATTGATTTAATATTGGGTTTCGTGCAGTTCACTGTATATAAACCGGGTGTATGCGTTCAATCAAAGCAGGACCGTGTATGTTACAGTAACAAGAATCTTCAAAAAATCAGAGAAAATGTAGTACACATCCTTGTCGAATTTCCGTAACATGGAGAAATGCGTACTACGCATTTCTAATCGATAACTCGTGTAATGGTGAACTAGTAGTACACCATTACACAAGTCATCGATAATTTCCATTATTCTGTATGCCAACTACGCGAGGGGCCGTAATTTTATGTAGAAGTATGAATGTGTTTATTTTTATAAATATTCGTACATAGTAGTACTGTGCATGGTTGCATTTCAATGCACATACATCTACTGTAGGTTAATGAATGCACACTACAGTTATTTCTGGAAATTAAATAGAAAGGTGTATGGCCCACAGTGTCCGGTACTGAATACATCGGAGAAACAGCTTTGCTAACTTGGCCAGAAACTACAAAATATGTATAAATGCGTAGTTTAACTAGACATGGAACTAGGAAAGTTGTAAATAGCGTGGTTGTGAACTAGGGGTAGAATTATGGGATATTTGCAATCCGGAACTTTGTATGTTCTATAAAAACAGGATAAATTTATTAGAATATTAGAAAACAATATGCAATAATATGCATACAGAACTGTTCATGCATAGATATACTTCTATACATATGCATATACGACTATGAATCTGTCAGAATAGATATAATCGAAAGGAAAGAACTGAAGGTAAGAATTGCATTTTACAAATGAACGACTCGTCGATCGGATCGTGAAACCTGTAGAAATAATAAAATCAAAAGAAAGAGATTATGGTCAAGGTCAGTAACAGTTACAGAATGGTATTGAGATGAACAAATCATTCAGAGTGCAACTTACCGATATGTCGTCTGCCAATATGTAGATAAAGATGGATGTAGCTGTGGGTTTCATGAAACAAGAATAAAAAACTATGAATGTGAGTAGTAGAAATAGAAAGGTAGTCAGACAAGGAAAACATTGAACATGAAACTTACCAAACCAAGACATCTATACGAAATTAATTGTAAACATTGAACTACCTGTACGTATAAATAAATAGGAACACAGAATAAAATTCTGTCAGTACTAAAAATAGCATGGCAGTCACATAGACGATATATCAAAGGTACGACTTACTGGTTGAAATAGTTGTATACCAATTGAAAAGTAATCATCCAAAGTAATCTATGAATACAAAAAGTAAAAACAATAACGGTCAATGTCAGTACTGAATTTATAGAAACTTGCCCTGAAGGCAGTCGGACAAAAAAATATTGAACGTGCGACTTACCGACGCAAGACATGTATGCCAAATTAATTGTAGCCATTGAACTACCTGTATATATAAAGAAATAAGATCATAGAATAACATTTTTTCAGTACTGTAAATAGCATGGTAATCAGACGGACGATATATCAAATGTGTGACTTACCAATCTACTTGTATACTAATTTAAAAACAATCATTCGAAGTAAAGAGTGCGAAAATATAAAAATAGAATGACGGAAATGTTAGTGAAAAGGAAATGATTATGATTTTCATTGTTGAGTTGAAATAACAATGTTAAACGGAAAGAGATAGTTAGTTGAAGTTACCCACAACAAGTAAGAGGAAGGGGTGTGCTACCTCCGTAAAGCCATATGCTACTGGGCAGAAATGGCTAATCTGAACCACAATGGTAGATGACAGAATACACGAAAGGTTGTGAAAAAAGGCATGTCGCTATGCGAAGACGGAGAGTAGTGCATCATGTGAAAGTAATGAAGGGAAGGAAGCGAAATGTGCCCCAAAAATATAAAAGAATAAGAAACGAAGCCAATAATACAGCCCAATTTTTGTTCAGAAACGTTGGAAATTTCAGTAATCAGGAATGATTGAAACTTTATTAAAATTCAAAAACTTAATTGAAAATTAAGAAAACGTTATATCGGAATGCATATGTATTTGATATGTAATTGATGTACACCTGGAAACAGGAAGGGTGGTGTATGTCATGTCAAAATGTATCATAAACATTACATGCAATTTGCATAAAAGTAATGTATAGAAGTAACAGATTTCAACCATCCATATTGTCGTATATATAGCAGTATATATACTACGAAGAAGACACACCATCCGTCTCGCAACTCGTGCCGTAATACGCGACACTCCAGAAGAAAAAGTTTTAAAATTTTAACCACATCAACGGTCGAGACTGAACAGAGATCCAAACAGTTAATCTCAAAAATATAAACAACCGTTTAATAGCAACAGCCAGAAGTACTCGGAGAGTGTAATCAGAGACACAGAGAAAGAGAGGTAACCAGTCGAGATGAGTTTTCAAGGTGAATAAATATTCAAGCCATGTGATAATGGAGACCGTTCGAATGAAATTGATGTTGTGCGAGCTGAGCTATTGGTGCGATCTCTTGCTGTTTCTCTTTGCCTTCTGGAGGGCTATTCTGGTACGAAACTCATTGAAGAAGTCATAACTATTCTGAGAGACAAGGACTTCGATAGCAGAAGATTTTCTGGGCGTATTCCAAGTATTAAAACTTGTCATGAAATAACTGCAAGAATAGCTATGGATCAGAAAAGATAATGAACAATATACAAACTTGCCATGATTTTACTTAAATAATGTAGCAAAATGTAGTAAACTTATGATTTCGTAAAGACCTGTGCTTTTAAATTTGGGCTTTTAATAGAAACAATTTTTATTTTCTGTTCCAATTCAGCCATGTAGATTGTATTTATTGAATTGCACATTTCGTAGAGAAACATACAACGTAAATAAAACAGAGTAGACACTCTGCAAAGACCAGGTCTATATAACTGCTACTGGAGCAGTCGTCAAATATATCGGATTTTCAGTAGATCACAAACTCTGCAATATAGCTATCCACTGCTTCTAATTTATATCATATTCTACATATATCTTAATCTTGTATGGTATAGTCATTGATCTTCTATTGGATATAGACAATCATTTCCATTAATGTTCTTGTAATTGGGATGTATGGACAACGTGGTCCTGCATCCGAATATAGCTACATTGCTACGCTATTTAAAAAATCATAGCTATGTAGCCATAGCAATCAT
>JAULBU010049093.1:0-13174 GCA_032358235.1 Odonthalia washingtoniensis | reverse complement strand
AACCGATTTTTGGTATGCGTTTATCGATTCTGTCTGAGATCTTTTGGGAGGCTGTGACGCATTTCGTTACAAATTGGGGTCATGTTCTTACATCATTCAGGGCTGATTTAATGACGGAGCGTGTCGAAGCCTATGCGTCATCTATCAGGGAGCAGAGAGCAATTTTGCTAAAATGAGTGGGCTTCATCGACTGCACAAAAATAGAGATGTGCAGACCAGGATTACCAGGAATAAATCAAAGGGTATGCTACTCGGGACACAAACGGTTCCACTGCGTAATTTACCAGACGATAACAACTCCCGACGGGCTAATATTTCATATGTATGGTCCAGCAACGGGGAGACGTCATGATCTCACTCTTTAACGGGAGAGTGGTATAGAAAATGTTTTAAAACAATCCCTTCATGTTGAAGGGCACCAATATTATATTTATGGGGACCATGAGTATATTTTACGATCATGGCTCCAGGTTGCATTCAGTAGAGTTCTTGCGACTCCGGAATAACTGCTTTTAACTAAAACTATGAGTGTGGTAAGAGTCTCAGTGGAATACTCGTATAAAGATATGAAGCAGATGTAGTACTCATAAGATTTTAAACGGATGTTAAAAGTCCGTACTACACCAATTTCCCTCATGTATAATGCTTTTGATGTTCTTTGGAACATCAAAGTCTGTTTGCAACAACGGTGGGAAAGTTCAAACATATTTTGATGTAGATCCACCAACTATCGAACGTTACCTCCAAACAAATCATGCACCATAAAACAGGATTTAGAAATCGCTATTTGATTTCCTTGTTAATTTTTTTGTAAGAGCTAATAATAAACTTGAAATCTCTTTGCGCTCTAAATGTGACATCTTTCGATCGTCACTGTCTAATAATTGACGGCGTTCTAATAATTGAAAGCGCTTCTCCTCTAAACGGAGACGACGTTCATTGAATTCCTGATCACGATTCAGTCGCTCACTCATCTTTCTTTCAGATTCTTGCCGGAATTGCATCATTTCCTCTTCAATTTTAAGTCTTTTCGACTCATAATCAGACACCCTCTTTATGTTTTCGTCGAGCAACTGTCTGTATTCGATGTCTGAATCAAACGGACACAGCCCTGAAGCACATCCAGCAACTGAATTTATTGAAGACGGTGGTGTCATGATTTCACTCTCACCCCTTTCCACCAAACCTCCGACAGCCCTATTTCAAATTTCTCTCTCAGCTTTTTGCAGCCTTCGGTCCGTCGTAGTTCTTTCTTCCCTTTAAACCCTTCTACTCTCTTCCATCTCATCTACTGCCAACACTATGTCGTCCAATAATTCTTCCCTTTCTCCCCTGATCTCAACAATACCTGAAGCCGTTTCGTTCGCTCTCCTCGCGACTCGATGATCCGCCACCACCTTTTTGTACCGATAGTTTTAACTCTTTCACGTGGGTTTTGTTGTAGTAGCCCGTACTTCATTCGGCAATTTCAAAATAAACCGCTCTAATACATCCTCGAATCAATTTTGACATTCGCCATGTCCGGCGAGGTGAGCCGCTCCGAACACAACTGACTTTAATAATATTCTATACCATGCGTTGTTGAATGTGAGACATTTCTTCTGTATCATACTGCCCAGCCGTGTCATTGTCCCCCCACCTGTTATGTTTTGCGAAACAATATTTGCGCCCCCACCCGTTACGTTGTTCGATTCAATATGGTGACCTCCATTTCCGTTTGCATTAGAAGCAATTGGATCAGCCATTTGTAGAATTGTCACCGTAGTCCTTCTTACTCCCCTCAGTTTCTGTACCGGTAGGCGTGTGCACGCGACACGACGGGTGAGGAAAATTAATACGTAAAATATGCTGCAGCTGAAGGGAGGTTGAGCGTAATGTTGAGGGGCGGTCCTGGTTTTGTGTTGGCGTGTGCACGCGACGCGACGGGTGAGGAGAACTAGTACGTAAGTATGCTGTAAGTAAGGGGAGGTTGAGCGTAATGTTGGGGGCGGTCCTGGTTTGGTGTTGGCGTGTGCACACGACGCGACGGATGAAGAGAATTAGTACGTAACTTACGTGATTGCTTGAAAATCGTTATGAAGATTGCAAAAATAAATTGAGGTTGTATATTGGTCATGTTCACTGATATTTGGCACAGACAAACGTATAGGAGAGATAATTTCGCTGGCTAAGAATCTGGAATGTGGCACAGCTTGCGTCGATAAAAATGAATTTGGACCCGTCAGACATATGGAATCAACGGCTCAATTTTTCGGTAAACGTAGAATGTCGTGGCATGAAACGGGGTTTTTTATAGGGCAACAGGGGTGGAGGAAACCGAAGAAAGGACAAGACAGGAGCTTGTGGAATACACGAAGAATAAAAATAGGGGAAGGACAAGGAGGCAGGAAATAAAAATGAAAAAATTAATGACCAAAAGGACGTGAAGGGAGTACAGACAAAAGATAAATTTGAAATGATCTTCGTGGATCACATTTTTCAGTACGATAAAACACAGGACTACATGGAAACTGTTAGCATATTTGAGGTTTTATTGTTCAGAATACGGAAAGAACTTCCTGAATGCCAAAAAATTGTGGATTGTATCGGACAATGCACGATGTTACAAAAAAGACCTGTTCGGTCCGGTTATGGTTCGAATCTGTGACATGCAAAACTTTTAACTGATGGGGATTGTACATCCCGCGGCTCAAGATGTAAAACATAGGGTTGATGCTCACTTCGCAATTGCTAAAAGACTCCTGATGAGGTTCGTATCGGAGAAATGGAAGGATGTCGAAGAAAATATCTGTGAAAATGAAGACTACATAGGGGAATGTGATGATATTACGATTGGTGAAGGTGAAGGGCATGGAACTGTGAACAGTAGTATTGAATTGGAATCGGTGGGACATGTACATAACAGATTCGACATTCAGTCTAGATTTTGCCAGTTCACAGGTTCTGAAACTGGTGTTTCGATATTTTACATGAATGAAATCCACAAAACTAAAAGGCGTCATGTAACTGACGAGCTGACAGTAACAGCGGATGTAGCTGCGGAGCTTGACCTAAATCACGTTGACCATTACGGAATAGAACGTGTTGGCAGTGGAAGTGCTGACGGTGATGAAGTTGATGAGGTAGCTGTGGATGTACTTGATACATCCATCACCATCAGCGATGTATCAGGTGATGGATATGAAGATGCTGAGAAAGAAAATAGTGCAGTAAGGTAAGCGACAAAGAACCGAGAAGGATGTTGAGATGGACGAAGAAGCTGACTTCTTCCTGTTGCAAATGTCTCCATCAGTATAGAACAACTAAAAAGAGATATGAGCATTCCGTAGGCTGTGAAAAAATCCTAGAGGATAACACGAGGTTATGTCGAGCGGTTGATACGGCATGTTCAGCTTTATTTGAGAAGGAAGGCGCACATATATACAGTAGAGCAGAGGAGAATCCGTTGCTGAAAGATGTTGATGTTGATGTCGATAGCATGAATTTCCTGATGGACGAAGGTTGTTAGTGTAAACCGAGAAGGGGGTGCAGCATGGGTTTAAATATTATATCTTATCAAGAGAACCAGATAAAGATATGGTTCGATACAGGTACCGCTGACTGCGAAGAAGATGAGTTCTGCCATGATGAGAAACAATCTACGGATTGCCCAACCTTATCAATACCTTCTTTCAACGGAACAAAAAATAACAGCAAAGATCTCCAAGTTGACAAGGCAATTTAAATTGAAAAAGATGCGTGAAGCTGTTTCTGGGGCTAGAAGTTCTGTCTGGTCATCCACACATTCATTATTGTCCGGACCACGGACTTATGCTGACATGACTGGTAGTACTAGTGACCTGATTCCTGTTGAAAGCTCACGAACTAAAATGT
Source organism: Odonthalia washingtoniensis (assembly GCA_032358235.1). Taxonomy (NCBI): domain Eukaryota; phylum Rhodophyta; class Florideophyceae; order Ceramiales; family Rhodomelaceae; genus Odonthalia; species Odonthalia washingtoniensis. Next base: position 9,301 of record JAULBU010049093.1, on the reverse strand, counting down.
TGTCAACGACAATGGAGGAGTCGAGGATGGTGTTGTATGTCAAGGTCATTGCATTAAAAAGGAGATAACTCTAAAAACTATGTCGAATTGTTACTCCGATTATATACTGCAATATGTGATACTCAATCGTGATATTACACCATGCCTCGTTCGTCAAATGTTGATAACTGGATTGAACCTGGATGTGACCGACCTTCCCTACGACCTTCCCACAGGCACACAAATCAAATATAAGCTTGTAAACAATAAGCAGAAACTAAAGAAATAGCACGAAGGTTGGAAACATAAAGCAAGAACTGAAGAAACAGTACTACTGTTTCTTCAGTTTTTGCATGTAGTACATTTGCCGAATGGATAATGGTGGTAAATATCGTTAATCTTCTGGAGGTTTGTGATTATTTGCTAGTTACATTAATTACAACATTCAGTATGTTACAAGATTTGGTAAATTGTCTCCAACAGTTTCGTGTATCATTATATTTAGCAAAAAATCACTTTGGTTACATTGAAACTATGTCTGTCAGGTATATATATGTGAACTGTCACACGGATATTATGCTGATCGTACATGTCTATGTCCTTGTGCTCTCCTTCTTTTTCTTTGTATAAATTTCTGCTGGAAACAATGATAAGTTAAATTCACTATTCCAGTAATAGAAGAGCTTATAACGTCCAGTACATAACATTACTTCATCGTTAAAAGTAAATAATCATGTGTAGTGCAGCACTACTTATAATTATGATTGAAGTTGATTGTGAATCCGGTCTTGCATATTATGACCTATTTGAATTCAAAATATGTTTAGCATAATATGTAACACATGATAGGACTTTTTATGCAACAGAATTTCATTCAGTGTCTCTACAAATATATTATATAATACTACTGTATTAAGACGTGATTTCAATTGCCTTATTACAATATGTTTACCGCATATAAAATGCCCGTGGAACAGCAAGTAAAGGACTGGTGTGACACGAGGACAACCTGTTAGTTGTTGGTCAGTGCACCTTTCATGTTTAAAATCATTTGCATCCTTTCAAGTGATCGCCGTTGCACATGTTATCATTCAACTCTGTTCGATAAATTGAAGATACACACCCCCACAAACAGTTACAACAACCCTGATACGCGCTGAAAGAAATATTATTGCAATGATAACCATCTATAATATCATTACAACTTATTCAGGACAATCTGAATCGTTTGATGAGTCACATAATTAATTACATATATTTATACTACGATTATCATTAGATGAATCACATATAGCACCATTGGTTATATGCGTATTTCAACTGGTAATTCCACTACTGACATTATTTGTCGTTGCGAATATTGTGTTGCTCATGCGTGTTACAGAAGCCCCAGTAGCTTCGGAAGTAAACGTAATGGAAACAGCATTCATGGATGAAGCGATACTTACACTATTATTCCTGGTGATCACTAACGGAGGTGGCGGTGGCTGAATCCCAGGTGGTGGAGGCTGTGATGATGGAGGTGATAGTGGTCCAGGTTGATGTTGATGCGTTTTTGATCTTCTATTGTCTTGTTGCTGATCAGAAGGAGTAGGAGGAGGAGGTGGAGGAATAGTAGGTGTTGGTGGTGGATTAGGAGAAATAGGAGAAGAAGTTGGTGGTGGTGGTGGTGGTGGTGGTGGTGGTGCAGTTTTTTATGTGGCGGTTGTTGTTCCGACAGTGGTTTTTGTTTCACTAATAATTGATGTGCTTGTTTTTGTTTTTTAGGACTTTTTTGTTGTTCTAATGTTTGTCTTTGATTTTCAAGTTGTTTTAGTTTCTGTCTTAATTCATGTTGCTGTTCTTCTTCTTTTTCTTGCAAGTGCTGTTGTAATTCATCTTTGATGTTGATGTTGATGTTGATGCTATAGATGTACATGTTGATGATTATTATGATGTTGATGTTTACGATGACGATGATGATGATGATGATGTTTATGTTGATGCAGAAGATGACGTTCATTATGTACTGTAGATGTACAAGTTGATGTTGATATTGATGTACATGTTGTAGTTTATGATGTTGATGTATATAGATGCAAATTTTAATGTTGATGTTGATCTGGATGATGGTGACGATGTACATGTTGATCTGGATGATGAAGATGAAAATGTACATGTTGATCTGGATGTTGACCTTGATTTAGATGTTGAAGTTAATCATGATGATGATGATATAGATCTTGATGGTGATGGTAATGCTGATTGTGAGCTCGATGGTGATGTTGATGGTGATGTCGATGTTAATGCTGATTGTGAGGTCGATGGTGATATCGATGTTGATGTGGACAGTGAAGTCGTTGGTGATGTCGACGGTGAAGTCGTTGGTGTTTTCAACGGAGTTGTCGACGTTGTTTTCGACGGTGATGTCGATGGTGATGTCGATGTTGATGTCATTACGGAAAAATTTGTGTCTGATAATGTAATATGTGACAGGTGTGCCGGTATGATTGTAACAGTTCGGTTTTGTAACGTGTAGTCGATACTACACGAAGCATTACAGTTATGGAGGATAGATTATAAAACTGTTGGTAGATGCACACATCACATACACTCACTGTATTACCAGATGTGCTCGTATAGTGAAAATCACGAGGTGTGAATAAAATTATGGGAGGATTCGTGCATAGTACGGTGAAAGGTTTGTAATGTGAAAGATCAGTACGGTGACGTTGAAAATAATTAAAAAATTAAAAATTAAAAATCCACTAAACACCCCTAAAATGATTTTCACCCTCCTAGACATTAACAAAACACACCTTTCACTGTAGGAGGTCTGTATTTGCGGAAACATTACTGTGAAATTACTACCTTTCAATTGCTTGTCACAGTCATTTGTGATATGTTCATATACAGCGAAGAGAATAGGTAAGTAGCATATCCCCGAAACGATTTGATTACCCAGATTGTCATCTGGGAATACCTTTGTTCTCCACAGTTGACCGCTTTATATCATCAACATCTCCATCCTCATCCTCATCCTCATCAACATCAACATCAACATCAACATCAACATCAACATCAACATCAACATCAACATCAACATCACAATTGTCAACATCGAATTCACAATCGAATTCACCAACGACCTCACAATCACCATTACTACCACCCTCAATATCTTCGACCACTGTTTTAACGGACGCATGAATGTTGGTGTATCACTGAAAACCGTTACCAACAACTGTTGGTTACATAGGATTAAGGGAAATTTATTTAATGAAGCACGTACTACCATTCCATTTCGGATGTTTAAAAAATAAAAATTACAACATAAACAATTACCTTCACACACCGCGCAAAGTTAATAAATGTTATTACTAATCTGTTATAACAAAATCATAAAAAATAAAATCGCCCATTCCCAATTCATCCATCAAAACGCACGTGCATCTACATATAGAAACAACCTTTATCAAAGGACAACGATGCCTCCTTCATATTATCACCTTCCCCCAATTTGTAACGGACGGATAGCCTATTTTCTTCATCGGAATATAAGCTATTTTCCGCCTCGTACAGTTCCCGGAACAACCCGCGATGAGCTCGAAGACTGGTCGCTGTAACCTACTCTTCTAACTTAACATTCCCTTTTTCCTCATCACTCATCTCCACATATCCCGCTTTTTTGCATCATCTGTTTCTGTTTTTTCTATTTCCATTTCTTCCTGTTCCATTATTTTTCCATCACTACCACTCATAAAATCGGTCCCCACCACGTTTGTTTCCACCATACACAATTTTTAACACGTTTATCATCACCATTCCCGTCGTCCTCGCTGTCGTCGATGAGGTCAACCACTTCCAGGGTTTGTCTACGTACAACTACTGGATTGTACACGGGGGAATCCGTCGTGCCTACATCATCATCACCTTTTGGCTCTACTTTAACTGGTAACTTAGGTTCCTAAAAAAAGTTAGCATGCTAACAATTCTGTTTGAATACATGTACAAAATGATGTAAAAAAGGGCTTCTGTGGAGTATGGAAGTGAAAGAAAAAACTTGCTGGCCTGTTTTTCACTGATTTCCTTTTTTGGTTGACTGTTATGAGACTGTTTGTTGTGGTGTGCTTCTCTCATCGAAGAGATGGAGATGCTGGTTCCGTTTAAACACATCTCATTTAAACGAAAAAAACGGAATGAAAAAAACCCTTGTAGAAAAATAACAATGTTAATTTTTTACAAGGGTTTTTTTTCAATGTCATTGCACGAGTTCTCCCTTTGCTGCTGTATATTGTAGTACAATAAAAATTACTGTAGCTTCACAAAAAACAAACACATACACTATACACGACCGTGAATATCTCCTACGGAATAGGGCAGCCTGTATGACATTGTCACAGAGATTATCCACAAATTATCTGTCACATCACAAAAAAATATGTTTTCTCAATTACCCCTCTAATTGACATGAGATGGTACAATTCCAATTTTAAGTTCACTTTTTTACAATCAACAGCACTTCACAAAACGGGCCCTGGCCAGTGCAAAATGTGTATCATTCCAGAGGAAAAACATAGAATGTACTTTTGAGTGGTTCTGATATATGACTTTATTACATAAAATTGGCCCTTTGTGGCCCGAAAAGCAAAAACGTGTACCTTCAGCTGCTTTTTCTATACGTGTGAAAATCACGTAAAACTACCTGCCCATTCTTGATTTATGGTTCGGGCATTGTGTGAACCTGAGGCGTAGACTGTGATAATCTATGCAGATTAGATTGTTTTCGATAGTTGGTTCCGTCTTGGAAGTATTTCTCACGAATAACAGCATATTCGACGTAATACCTATCGAATTCATTTTTTGTCAGACAAGACTTTCTGTTACCGTCATGTGCTGATTGCACATTTCATAAAGGTTCGATCTCAGAGACCATAGAATAGGTTTGTAATATCGATCTTACTTCCTTCTTCATTGTATTTAAATTAACTTCCTTAAGAAGAAATTTGAATCCTTTATATAATATTGATGTAGTGAAATCCTTAACTAAAATTCTTCCAGGATAACTTTTATCAAATTGAAACACTTGATATTTTGATATCCTAAAAGTGCTTGGAACTGTGAAATTCTGACCAAGGATTTGTTTCCAATCAAACCAGACAACATCAACACTGTAGCAATCATTATTATTATCTTCATTCTCATCTATTACACTGAACATGTGTTCAGGAACTAGTACATTTCATCTTTTTATTCCTCTTTTAATCATACCAAACGCACCATCAACGATTTTTAGTGTGTCCTGCAACAAAAAAGTGCAGATTGATAATTTCATTGAGTCCATCAATTATCTGCCATAACAGATACCACAGTACAAATCTGTTTTTTCTGTCCTGCACAGATATCCGCATGTAAATTAGGTATCTTATATGGAATCCGTTCTTCATAAAAATCATTCGCAATACTACAAGAATGATGAAGCATATCACAGACTTCATTTCCTGTTTGATGGTTTGGCTAGTGTCCTTCCGGCAACCCATATATCATACATTCTTAGAAGTTACTTAAATAAATAGCAAACAAGTCAACTCTCAAAGAAGTTGTAGATTGTAACTGTCCAGGTTTTCGAAGTAAGTTTGGAAGCTGGAATTTTTTTCTGCAACGTCAAAAATGACATGAATCAATTCATCATCTGGATCATTCGCAGCTTTTTCAATTGACTCTTTATAAAAAGAAAATTCCGACTTTGAATCATCCCTATGTTTAATTAGTGAATTGAGTAAACATTGCTTAGTATAAATAAAATTTTATTTTGTTATAGATTTTTTTTAAAATGTACATAAATCGCAGAAATCACTGCCTTTTTTCAAAATTCGTAGCCATGGTACATTTTCATTCCATACTTTTTATGAATGCATTCAATGTTAAAGGATCAGTTGGGATTTTCATTTTTTCTTTCTGTACATATATTTCATCGACTAAAGACTCCAAATTTTCTGTATACTTTAAGTAAACCTTTTTCTAAGTGAATCATTAGGTATTCACCTAACTGGTGAGTTATCCGATGATCCACGACCTGTTTGACAAGCTATTTAATTTAACTCTGCAAAATGTCGAAGAAAATATATGCTTACTATAGATTGGGAAGAAAAAATTCCTTTTCTTGATTCATACCTTGTCTTATTTGTTCTAAATTCGAACCCATTACTTGCACGGACATCTCCCTCATATTTACTTATTGTTGACGGATTTAGTTGAACTATGGACGAAAACACATTTCTGCATACTCGTTTACCTTTCAAACAATATACATTTGTTGAATTACCCTCACCATCATTTGTTGTTCGCCTTTTTTTCCTTTTACTATTTTTTGATATGTCACTAGAAATAAGATCGTTATTATCATCTTTCTAGATGAAAAAGAAGGAAGCATAGCTGATACAGTGTTTTGTTTTTCGAGTTCGGAAAGTTTTGCAAATGAAAGGGAAAGATATTTGAATCTATTAAAGTCACAGGTTGGTACACCATTGCACCTAGAACTATATGTTTCGAAATGTTGACGTGCTACTTCTTCGTTGGTCCATTTCTGTTCACATTCATCCTCCTTCTCTATCAAAGCACTGTCATCTTCACAGTTATCAAACTGGTGATCATTGTCTTGTACATTCACGCTCTGGAGTAGTTCGCTAATGAATGTGTCTTGTAGAAGTTCGTCTTCATGAAAAGCTTCGCAATCAAAATCAATATCACCCATAACTGATTTTGTTGTAGATGGACGCTGAAATAAATGTGGACCAAAGGGGAGGTTCTCGATTGAAATAAAAAGGGGGAAAAAAGATTTGCAAAAATCTCAGAAACAAAGCAGAATCGAAACAAAAAAAAAATGAAATGTGTCCACTACTAATTTGACCATGACTTCTTAATTACGGGCGCAAACTTTGCAGCTCGTACATTGCTGTAAAGATGGGGCTATCAGCTTTACAGTCATATGCCTAACCTCAATCGGACCTAAATGGTTGAGAACGAGCCAATGGCCCGTTCTCACCAAAATAGTGTTATGTGAAAAAAAATCACAAAACTTGCCTCTCGCTCGCCCATCAAAGCAGCCAGAGTTCATGACCCATTATTCACCACACAATAATCCTCAACCAAATGGTAAACTTATCATTTAGTGAATTTCGTTGATAAAGAATAGGGTTAAACCCTTTCCCAATGGTTTTCTAGACTTTAAACCACCATCCAACCATCGTACACGAAGCAAAATAATGGCGACAACTGCGGCAGCTGGTAGTTCATCTGCGACAACCGCGATTAATTTTCGTGCCCTAGGTTCCAGACTACATTCATCATTCAATGACCCGCACCACCAACGCTCACCTTTACTTCTAATTCTAGATTTGCACGGAGTGTTAGTCCAACGGTTAGGTCAGCGCGATGATAAACAATTGAAAATACTCACTAAACAGCAAAGGCCACCATGTACAAGATTTAATAAATATGATATTTGGCTACGTCCACACTTGCAACAGTTTCTATCCATAGGTACTTCAAGACATCATTTATCAATTTGGTCAGCTGCACAATCACACAATGTAAAAAAATTAATAGATATCATCTCCAATCGAATAAACTTGCCATTATCTAATAGATTAACTTCCATATATGACAGAAAGTTATGCCGTCGTGACCCTGATCCATCGAATGGTAAATATCAAGTTATTAAATACTTGCCTGATTTATGGAAACGGGATCAACGGTTCAATGAAACGAATACAATTATTGTAGATGATACGCGTAATAAAATTCGATTTCAATGTTCTTCTGCCATTGTTATGCCCGAATATTGTGTAAATAATTACCCTGAAACCTACAATAACGATGATAGTTTACTTTGGTTGTTACTTTATTTAGAATATGTTATAGAAGTTTCGGGCATTGAACATCATCATACTCATCTTCATCGATACGGTATTGCAGATATAAGTCCCACGATTCATCCTTTTGAAACTTTTTGGAGTCTTGGGTTTCAACAAGCTCGTCAAATCACTACACAAGAACAACGGCAACAATATGATTCTTTAGCTTATGTATTCTTCCCGCAGAATTTAATTAATCAAGCTAGACAACATTAAGATCAACTTAAGAATCCAACGTGTAGTTGAACAAGTTGGAACCCAACAGCATACCACCATGTTCAACATGAAAAGGTTAAAAAGAAAAGAACAATAAAAATTATTTAGACTAATGAAAAAAGATACTTTTTACTATAACATTAACATTCTTTATTTTTGTTCCAATATATAATTAAAATTAAATTTCTGCTTATTGCTCTTTCTTTTGATCAACTTCCGATAAAGCCGCGGCCGCTCGTTTAGCTTTAGCTTTTTGTTTAGAGACAGCTTCCCAAGTAATGGCGACAAAAACGAGTGATAACCCCAGCCATTGTCTTGGCGCAACAGCATGGTTATACACGAAAATAGATAATAAAATGGTGAACATTTTTCTAGTAGTTGTAATAGTAGTGACTATCAAAGAATTGAAATTTCGAACTGTATAAAAGATGAAATTTTGACCGAGAGCAGACACGATTGAAAACGTCATAACATCTGATAAAGTTTCCGGGTATTTCACAATAAATCTAATAGCATTCATACCTTCGCCTGTTATTACTAACGGAAATAATAACCATATAGCGGCTGTTATATTTTGCCAAAACATTAATTCATGTGTCGACGGATTAAATCTAGAAATTAGTCGTTCTTGTAATGGGCCGGTTACACCATCCATGAATAATGATGCGAATAGTAATAATATTCCTATGGTTGATGTAGGAGGTTGTTGTGATGATTGTTTTGATTTCCATGAAAACAATGCAACACCAATGGTGATTAGGAATACACATATGAATTCACGTAACGAATACCTTCGTTTACTTATAATTATACCCATCAACATGACTGGAATCATTTTACATGATTTACCAAGTGCTTGCATTGGGTAGGACATGTAATTCAATGCAGTAAATGAAAACACCATTGCTGACAAATATGCCAATGATACCACAGCATAATCAAACATAGGTACACCTTTAATTGTAAATATTGATTTTTTCACCTGTTTACCATCACACTTTTCTATTTTTTTTTCTTCAGATGTTTCTGACTTTTTGAAAATTTGTAATACGAGCAACGCTACAAGCGCATTTGTCGTCGTCTGAACGGCTACTAGGAATAATGAAAACGAATACTTTTCACCGTCTATTCCATGAGATACTGAATAAATTCTTTCTTGTAATAATCCATACCGTAAATAACATGCATAGATACGTAATGCACATATAATC
>JAULBU010049082.1:0-13174 GCA_032358235.1 Odonthalia washingtoniensis | reverse complement strand
CTGCTTTTTTCAATACCGTTCCAGAAATATTCTTCTGTTTGAACCAGTTGTTGAGTCTGTAAAGCTCACTCCTTGGCGAGGTTCAGGACTTCCGTAACAAACCATTGAGGGCCACTTCTTTTTTCGTCATTATTCCTTTTTTCGGTTCTAGATCCACGAGAACGTCCAACAGCCTTTTTCTCTGTTCTTCATTATTTACTTCATTATATTCACTATTCACCATATTTATACCAACTCTGTTCATGTCATGACCGCTCCCTCCCTCCTTCACATACTGTTCTATTCCTGTATTAGTACATTTCTGTGCAACCATTATTTCACAATCGTTATCACTATCATACTGTAACATGCGCTTGGACTTTACGTGATGTTTCCTGTACATAGTTGTTACCAGATATGATCTCGGACCACTCCATGTCGTGGTCGTCCCTTCCCCTACATAGTCATTGTATCCATCAGGATCATGTGCTTTCCGAATTGACCTGCTTGTACATGGGGTCTCAATGACATTTTCGTCCCTCCTGCTGTCTCCAGTAGGAATTATTGATCTTTCATAACCTTCAGTCTCATTTCCTTGTTCACATGCATTCTTCAAACCGTTTTCAGGTGCAATGAGGAGTTGACATAACGCATCCATTCGGGTTTCACCAACAACTGTCCCAGTCTTTGTCATTGCTAAATTCACGCTTTACCCAGATCCCATTCTATTTTCCTTAAAATATGTTCCGTGCTTCCCTCTTCTCCAACAACATCCTCGTCGCCTGCAGGACTGAATATATAATCTTTTTCTTTTTTGCGTTGATTCATTCTCGCCACGAATTCACGGGCAGATATGTTACTCTGTGTCATGTAGGGCCTACGTACATTTCAAGTCCGTGGTGTATTGTTGAAGGACGATCTCCATTTGATGCAGGTGATTCCTTTTGCGTTTCCCTCATGTAAATACACTGCCCCGTCGGTTGAATGACATCTTCAATGACCATAGAAAATCACTGTTCGGTGATCCTTTTTTGGGATTTGTTTCTGAAGAAATGTTGGCGCTTCACAGGCGATAAATATCACTATCGTCTCGGTGATATCGGTGATGTCGGTCAGAGAGCACGGAACATCGTGAAAAGCCGACAATGATCTCATACGGTATTGCAAATGAAAAGGGGGACGGGGAGAATAGAATCACGAATGGAATCGGTACAGGTTTCATTCCATCACAGCAAATATCAGTACTGATTTTTGATTCATGTCATCACACATGAATGGATGGCATACCCTTCCCAATCCCCTACATCTTGGCGGGATGATTTTGTAATCTTACATCATCCTACAATAATAAAGTGATGTAGTTGTACTATACATATTGTATACATGTTTCAACATTTTATTTCCCTATGTTGTCAATAGAACCCTTCCCATAGGGTCCCCGTCAATAACGCAGTTTTCTGGCTGGTCAAACATTTTAAAAGTGACTTTTGTTTACCTTTATTAATTCGTACAAAAATGTACGTTGGGTTCGACGTTGGGCTATCTGGAGAAACGCAGCGGAAATCTCAACACCGTACAGAAAAAATTCCATTTAAAACACTACTCATAAAGTCCTTTATTCTCTGGTGCCAGGCGTTGAGTTCGAAACTCAGAAATTCGAACTCAACGCCGTAACAAGAGATGCCCTTACATTTGTATGAGATGCTCTAATAGATGCTCTGAGAGCATCTATAGTTAGGAGCTGTTGACTTTTTCAATTAATTAATTTCCGAAGAAAACAAAGGTGCATACAGTGAGCTGAAACAGGTATACTAACGGTAGTACCGTAGTGGAAAAGGGATTTTTATGAAAATTAATATGAAAAAACATGTCAAATGCAGTTGTGCAATGTTGGTAACTGTACAAATAAAATGGAGATAACCAATGAAAAATACTGAGATAAAAATTGTACAGTTTGGAAAACAGTACATGGGCGGGTAGAGAAGAAAAAACCTGCAGTGTTTTTTTGAAAATGATCAGCATGACAATGCGGGACAACATTACTAGGGTATGAGCACAGAAACTGGAAAGGTATATGTACAGTTAAACATATAGAAGTGTGTATGCTGTACAAACATTATTGGATATACATTTGAAAATTAGATATGTGACAATGACTGTCATTACAGTTGTGACAGTAAGTAGGAAAATATCAGTATTAGCTGTACAATGTACAGCAATGAATATATTCATGTGTTGAGAAACTATTGGTTGATTATCTTATATTCAGAAAAGTGAAGTATATGAAATGGGATATAGACCGGAAAAAAGTTACAAAAATATAAGTATGGAAAGACGGAAATTTAAAACGTATCAAGTCAAAAAGTTTTTATTTCGCAATGAAAGAAATAAAAAGATAAACGGCGAGAGACAAATTGGAACGACGGCAAGTATGTCAACTATACATAACGAAAACTGCCGTATTGCGAAACGGCGAAAAGAAGTTGAAAGGAAAACGACACTAACGGAGACAGTGTTAAAGTTTCATGAACAACAAAAAGTTACCCACAAAGAACAAGAAAGATGTAAAAATGAATTAAAAATATGTATGGAAAGAGATGTGGAAGAAGAAGATAGTATTGGGAAGGAAAGGACAGATGAAACTGAAAAAAGATCCAAAAAAATCATGCAGAACGATGTAAAAATACTGAAATGCTATATGAAAAAGGAACGAACGTTCTTAGAACGTTCCAGCATTTGTGAAAAATCATATAGCAAATTACGAGAAGACGATAGGAACAGGAACCCATCACTATCTGAGACTTATCAGTGTTTAGGAATAGGGAATAATATGAGCAATGACGAAATAAAAAAAATTCTCTTCATTGCTTACGTACAGGAAAATGTGAAGAAATAGAAACTGACAGAACTATATTGAAAGTGTCAGAAATATGCAGAATAATGAAATGTTTCTCCGAGTCTGTCATAAGAGAATATGGGGCAACATTTTTAAGAAAAATCCAAATAAGAAAAAAATTGAATGCATTGAAAGACAATTTTCAGGTAAAGGTTTTCCGGGATGTGTCGCATTTCTTGAAACAGTTATTATTGGAGAATTTCACTGGAAAACGCCGTGCAAATCAAATAGAAATATGGAATGCCAAGAAATTTAAAGACAATTTAAAGCGGTGGAGGTTTGATTAGACCTCGATGGTTACTGTTGGTCATGACAGATCATAGACGGGACATTTTCTGGGATGAACAATGCACTCAGTGGTTCACCCGTTATTACTGACATTTTCAGTGGTGTTGTTTGACTCGAACATGAATCGGAATATAACATTAAATCCTCACCCAAAATACGCCATCTTTACTATTTTAATGTAGAAGGAAATTATACCCTATGGCGTATATTCGTAGAGGATTGAAAAGATTATAATAAATGCAAAGAACATATATTTGAATAATAAATAGTAGTATTACGGAAAGTGGTTGGAAATTTCTTTCGATCTGTACGAAATAAATTTCGTATAATTGACGGGAATAACAGTAACCATTATGTCGAACAAACAATAATTATATTGCATAACATAATTTTACGAATAGTCCAAAGTGAGATAGAACATATGTATGACGGGAACAGTGATTTGAAAAATAAATCTACAGATGTACTGACTATTATTGAAAACGAAATGGGGTAAAGGTGTGTCCGCGGATTGTACAACAAAAAATGAATTGCAATTGAAAAAGAAGAAGTCATTTGTCTATAAACAAATTAAAGACGGAGATGTTGACAGAAGAGCACTGATGGATTGTTTGACCGTCGTGACTCAGAAGAAGAATTAAAAGACCATTTATGTACGAAGAGTGGTGGGAAAGAAGCAGAAGAATGTTTGTCAATAAACGATACAATTTAGTAAGCACATTACACGTCAGTAGCGGGTTCCAATTATGATGCATATATTCCTGTTTTCATTATTAATATTTTCTCGTTTTGTTTCGTAAATTATTGAATCGATGTCTACGTTTACTATCTTACCATGTATATTTCCATTTTTTTCTTCTCCTTTCCTTTGCACATAGCTTTCCATTCTTCTCTCACCATTACGTTCTATATGATACTCATCATTAGACTTATCGTCTACTATCATATCCGATCCTTTGCTGCTGTTACCACCACAACCTGTCTCATTAGACCCAGACACGTATGTATTTCTTACATGTTTCAAAATTTCTGACCTTTTTACTTTCTTATTCGTTTCGTAGATTATATGTGGTCTTTTACCACTTTCTTCGTCGATTCCATCACCTACACTTTTCATTCTATCGTCATTCCTTTCTGGTTCGACTTCCAAATTAATCTTTCTATCACATTCTTCCTCGACTCCGACTCTTTCAATTTCGATATCACCCCTTCCTCTTTCGCTGCCTATTTCTTCCATATGTATTATTTCATGTACATAGTTACCTCTTTCACAGTCATTATATTCATTGCCCCTTTCTAACTTCTTTTCATTGTTTTCTTTTCATTGTTTCCCTTCATTTTATTTATAAATTCATGCACCGTTAAATTAATTCTTGTACTTGTGATTATTTCCGTTTTTAGCCTATTTTGATGTACTCATTCCTCCTCACATTCCGGATTTATATCCTGTGTGGTTTAGAATGTTACTCCACGCCGCACCGGTTGGTACACACCAATACTTTGCATATACCCTGTTCAGCAATATTTCGCGTTGATTTGTTTCTGTAGCAGTACCCGCAGGGTAAATCACGCAATATTAAATATGTAGGTTAGTGACGCGTTTGATATGTCATTTTTTCAATTATACGCAAGTTATCTTCATGATAATTATAATGCAAAGCAGCGTGAGGAGGTAAACAATGGCATGAGGGAGGATTTTCAAAAAAATCTTTGGTCATTTTCGTTGCCATTAAGAAGGGCATTAGAGAATGAAACGAAGTATAAAGAATAGAGGAATCAAAAGCTTAATTTGATCAATAAACTCGAGTAGGCATTATCAGATAAAACTGTTCGAAAGAACAAATATGACGGCACCAGGGACAAGTAGCATTACTAATCTTGATACTGATAACACGAGACTCCAACCCGCAAGAGAGTCAGGGATATCTGCTGCTGACATCAGGTCAACATCGAATCGCCTCAAGCCGACAGCTAAACTTGGACCACGACCACAAATGAATTTCATAGACCCACATGTTTGTACTATAACAACTAACAGCTCACAAGAAAAAGAAGAATCCTAGCCCGTAAAAGGAGTACAACAACAGATTATACCCACACCACATACACCGACGGATGAAGGAGAGAAAAAGGGAATAAATGAACCAGAAATCGAAGGGCAGCCCACTTGGAAGGAAGAATTTCAAACCCAAACGGACGACCCAGAACGTCCTTCCTCAAATGCGACAGGTAAGCAGCTTTAAACTTACGCAATAAATATCAATAAATACACCAAGGAGATGTTTGACGCATATAATGTGACATCATTGAAGGGAGAAAGGATATTGTTGGACTTGAGGACAGCGTTTTGACCAACCGCTTTGAAAACATGGACACGGCCGATGATGACACTATGGTCAGACTTCCTGTTAGAGGGACGTCCATGTTTATCAAAGCAGTAGAAAGGCCAGATTGAAAGTTTTTATAGAAGTGTTAAATAGAGACAGGAACGTATTCTCAAGCATCACCTGCAGGTATCAGCCTCTACCTGGGAAGAAGATCGGAAGGAAAGGTTAAACGCAACCCAAGGTAGAAGTAAACCTCATCACAATGACATCAATGAAGAAGAAAAAGGACCACAGCACACAAATAATTTTGTGATCGATGACAAGTTGAAGCCTCAGAACAGATTAAATGATGAAATCAATTTAGGGAGGGAAGACGAAACGAAAACCAATGGAAAAAATATGAGCCCCTTCAGGCATCCCGGATGACGATGACGCATCATCATCATCATCAGATGAAGACGTAAATAACAACTTCCCATTCGACAGTAAAATGGATGGAAACCAAGGATCGAATCCCACATCAAATAGAACCCCAACCTCGGGTAGCTCATTCCGCGTTGAAGGAGACGTTTATGCAAACAAAAATGACCTATGGTTGAATGAACTCGTGAAATCATTCAAAAATGGAGACAAATATGGGGCCGCATACTAAGATGAATGGAAAGAAGTATAAACAGATTTAAGACACCTACTAATATGTTAAACATACAAGATGAAGATAAATTAAAGGCAATCCCAATCATGTTCAAAGGGTAGGCGCTTGATTTATTAGACGATTATCAGGATAAATGCAGCATGCATCATGACGCTATTGAAATGCTGAGAACATGGTATTTTAGTTCTGAACAACGATCTTGAATTCTGTCACAATGGCAGACAATACGCCTCTCGGAGTAAATGAACAAACGATCTGGGAACTCAGAAGTGGCATTGTTCCTGTGCTTTGTCGGGAAATTGGTGACTCTTCAAAAACAGCTTGACCGTAAGTACCAATGGGACGGATATCCCATTGGCCAACTCCTTACGGCAATAGATATTCCGGAAATCCAATCCTCGTTAAAGCATCGAATGCCACAAAAGTCTCAACAGGCCATCCACTGCATAGCTAATCGCTGAGGTGACAAACCAAGGACTGCTGGTTCCACAAGTATGACGATGACCGCTGAAATGGATAAGACCGAAGACGAGAAAGCAGAAACTATGTATTCCCTAGGAAAACAATTCGGGAAAACGTAAGAAGAGAAGTGAGGTCTTTTCAGAAGAAACCACAACTAAGCAGGAGATATGATGGAAGAAGAAAAGATGGTAGGAAGCAGTTGAGACGGTCTTGGATGAGGGGCGGGAAGGGTTGTTTTCTTTGCCTAAAGGATCACTGTGCACGAGAGAAAGATTCCCGCGAGGAAGTCTCTGTCGCGATCCGCAAGTTAAAAGAAAAACACCCTATGACGCTCATCACCGAAGGCGATCTCGATGCGATTTTCAGTGCTGAATCCTCGACGGATGAAGACACGAAGGGTGATGATGGAGAAGCTCAATTGGTAGATGATGATTCAAGCGATGATGATGATTTCACATATTGGACGATTGAGAAAGGATGTGAAATAGAAGCCCACCTATCGGAGGTTACATTCTTGCATGGAATCAACTTCCAAAATAATGACAAAAATCAAGCAACAAGGAAAGGTCAGGGGGAATCGAAGAAACATACAGATGTACCTCAGTTGGGCCATATTTCCAACTTAAATGAGCATTACACCCATACTTTGATACCGTCCACACCTCTGGAACCTACAGGCCGAGAATATGCAACGTATAATTATCATTTGAATGACAATGAACTGTCAGTAATGGAATGTACGCACCCTATCGGGGCCACACTAAAGCATGAAGAAAACATCGCCTCATCTGACAACAGCGATGATACTGCACCATACATCTTCGTACTTGATAAGCGGATCCGTGACAATAATGGGGAGTAATTTCAAGGTATTAAGATAGTTACGGGCCAATAGAAGATCCATCATGTGCACCAAGCAATATGATGCGTATTGTATTGCATTTAATTTAAAACGAGCAGTAAAACCTCTCCGTGGGAAAAGTGTGAAAGGCATAGGAGGTTTGTCAAAGGTTCTTGGGGAAGCCAGGATCAAGATCCCATTTAAATATTTAGGAATGATTATATACATAGACTTCCTGATTCTGATAGACGATTCCCTATCATTATTGGCAATAAAGGATATGATCGATAACAACCTATACATTATTCTAATATGGAAATATATCACCTTCAAGAATCGTCGTCATCCTCTGCAACCCGTTAAATATTTCCGAGTACACGAATTTAAGGCCACTGACCAGCCTTCTGTCTTTTACATTATGAATGAATTGAAACTAATTCACTCCACGTTCGGCCACCCTTCCGTAAAGGCGACCAGGAACCTATTGAAGAGAGCAAGTGGAGAACCATTAGACAAGGCAACCAAGAACGTGATAAGGCAGATTGCTGAAGATTGTAGAACATGCGCATTACGGAGTGTGTCTGCCAGAAGATTTAATCTGACGATTAGAACCTCATACCTTAGATTCAACCAAAAAGTTCAGGTGGACACCATGTGGCTAAATGGGGAGCCTTTTGTCCACATGGCGGATGCAGCCACTCACTTCACGGTCCCCAGATTAATTCCCAGCCAATCCTCGTCAGATATCTGGAAGGAAATATGCCGCATGTTATCTTTGTTATACTTTGGATCACCTGACTCCTTGGTGGTAGAACAAGGCTCCAATTATACCTCCGTTGAATTTAGAGCAGCCGCGAGGAACGATGGTGTCCAAATCCGTGAGGCACAAATTGAGAACCCAGACTCAATTGGCATAGTGAAATGCTACCACTGCCCCTTGCGTCGATCATAAATATCATTGCGGGACAACCTGGAAAAGTCGATCTTCAACGAAGATTGTCTTCTCATGGCCACTTTCGCCACCAACTGTGTGACTTGTCTAGAGGGCTTATGTACCATGCTCTTGGACTATGTAGCCATTACTTGTCCGGCCCCAATCACTCCGGCTGACACGCAAAGCCAACGA
Organism: Odonthalia washingtoniensis; assembly: GCA_032358235.1. Lineage (NCBI taxonomy): Eukaryota > Rhodophyta > Florideophyceae > Ceramiales > Rhodomelaceae > Odonthalia > Odonthalia washingtoniensis. Next base: position 4,600 of record JAULBU010049082.1, on the reverse strand, counting down.
ACAGACCATAGATATTGCAATGTTCGAGTGTATCAAAGAACAATCCATTCGTAAGTTAAAGTTTTGTTTAGCGCTCGGAGGAGGACGAAAAGCAGTGGAAATCTCAGAGCAACTTCGACGATTACCGGCTGGTTCACTTATCTGGTTGTGACGCACTGGAAGCAATTCATGGGAAGGCTCCCATCGGTTCATAAGCATCGACGGCGAAACAGCAGTGATACAAACACCACGAGCGAGACGTCTTTTCAGGTCGAATTGCGTGAAGCCATATATCCAGTCAAAACTTCACCATGCTGACAATGATGACCACCCTCCAGGCGCTATGGCTATTACACCACCAATCGGAATGACCTTAGACAATGAACGTCGAACTGAATCGCGTGGACGTGCCGATAATGGTACTTCCATTCCAGTCGAGAGTTCGTCTGTACCGGAAGAGATGCGAGTATTTGGGCTCCGATTTATCGATGGTCTGAAGCGTGCTGGAACAGGATCGCGAAAGAAGAGTCGCCTTGTGGCGAAAATTACCAAGACCAAGGCGCTACCGGCATCGCTACAAAGGCACCCACTTTCCACCGCTTCTCACAACGTCTTCTTCTAGCTCTTGTACCATCCTTCCCAGACATGCGCCTCTTCACACGTGACATCACCAATTCGTATGTGCAAAGTAACTTCAATTTGAAAAGGTCCGTGTTCATCGAAGAACCAGTGGAGTTAGGTTTTCCTACAGGCATGGTCCTCCGCGTTATGAAACCTCTCTACTGTATACCGGAGTCAGGTCTCCACTGGTACCTCACCTATTTATAACACCACCTTACGGCACTTGGTATGTCACGTGTGAAAGTAGATCCATGTGTTCTTATCCGTAGGGTTAATAGTAAGTTGGACGGTACGGTTATGCTGCAGGTTGATGATTCGTTATATTTTGGATCAAAAGAATTCTTAATCGCCGAGGAAGAAGCGTCATCTAAATTTCTAAGAAAGCCCCGTACTATTCTGGACGATCAACAACTAACCTTCAATAGATTGAACATATCCAACACACGAATAGGCCTCATCACCGTCACTCAGAAGGAAAAGATACTCCGCCTCACACACTCCAAGATCCAAGCAGAGTTCACGAGATCCCGCTCACTTGGTCAATATATCGGTGTTTGTGGACGCCCCGACGTGTTCCCCGCCATTCATCTTGTAGCACCTGGTAAGGACCCCACAACGCCATTGGAGATTAAACTATTTTCAAAAGTCATTACGCACATTAAAGACACAGCCGACATAGACATTAGCGTCTGTAAGTTAGAAATGGAAAGTGTGTGAACGTTATTCATCCATGATACAGCCTTCGGAAATGCACGCGACTTTCGTAGCCAACTCGGATACCTAATTCTTCTCATGTATCAACATGGTTCGGCAAACATCATCCACTACGCAAGTAATCGATGTATACGCGATACACGCTCCGTTATCGTCGCAGATGTGCACGCCCTCGTTCTTTCATTCGATCACGCATAGGTATTACGAAACATGGCCACCGCTGTGTTAGACAAGGAATTGAAAATAGAAACTCACGTAGATTTGAAGACCCTTTTTGACGTTATCGCCAAAGACAGCGGCACGACGGAGACAAGATTTCAAATTGACATTTTCGCGTTGCGCGAAAGTTTTGCAAATGGTGAGCTCTCACGTCTCAGTTGGATACCCGGACACACGAACCCCGCCGATCGTCTCACCAAAGTTGTCCTTGAGTACTCGAGCCAGCTTTAGAAATTGATGAATACGAATAAATTGGACGTTAAAGCGCTCGGTTTGTCAACCTCTTTGATACACAAACCGTATTCATCGAAGTTCTTAAGCCTTTTAGCGATTTGCGTGTTAAAAACGTAGGAGGGGGGAATTGGTTTAATAATGGAAACGGCACAACACACACCAACGGGAACGATTAGACAGTTCATGCCAGCGTGACAAAACGAAAACTACACGTACAGTCTATAGTACCCCCCACACCAGACTTCTCACTGCTTTCCTCACACGTGTATCTTGAATTCAATGTAATGTCGAATTAGAAGCAATTCCAATTGCAACAATTCTACTACCAGAAGGAAGGATATTATCACATGTGTAATATATTAGCTTCGATTTTTTTAGCTGAAGAATAGTACACATACCGTCCCTGACGAGAAGGGAAGTAAAAGTAAAGAAGGTACCGATTAACAACAAAAGCACCCCACCCCCGTACCAATGGCAGCAGAAAACAAACAAAACTTCAAATAACTACTTAATCACGTACCGCTAGGCGAAAAGTTAGGAGTGATACGATTCAGTAGCAGTCATCATCCTTCGCAACTGATACTGGTCCGATCTCTACCGAGGCCGGACCATAAAGTTCCAAAGAAGCTCGTGATTCAACGTATTCCCGCACCTCGTCCTCATTGGGCGACAAGGAAAAATATTAAAGACGTGAGCCAATCAGAGACTTCCATAAGTAAATATCAGTAGGCCATGAGCCAATCAAGGACTGCCATAACTAACACGTGAAAAGGGGCATTAGGAAGCCAAAGAGAAAAGGGGAGGTTACTAAGGAAATTCAAGGGAGGAGGAGAGAAGAGAAGTTTAACGAAAGCAGGATCTAAGAAGTAACGTAAGGAATCTGGGTTGGCAGCTATTTAATAAGTAATGATAGAAACTGCGTTCATCTTTAGAAGAAGGTGGAAGACAATATTATACAGGGAATTAAAAAGGGCATTATAGAATGAAACTAAGTATAAAGAATAGAGTAAAAGGAAACTTAAAGCGACCAATAAACTTGAGTAAGCCTCAAAAACATGCAGACTGCTTCCCGTCGTTCTTAAATTGTGAAATGAAACCAGAACTTTCGCTCTTACCAGGCTGCTGTCAGTCGACGAGGTACTCGTAGCCGGGGGAAACCGTCACCCCAACATCTTTAAGATGGGGGTGCGCTGGTTGTAGTCCTGCTTGATCATTAGCATGCCACGCAGCCGAAACAAGACAAATTTCCGAAAACAGGTAGAGGATTTGCGTAGGTAAAAAACCTCCCTTACTTCTCACAAACCTACCATATCATTCGCCCATTCTTAATCACAACTTCCCGTTATTTCCTGAACTCAACCGCATCGCTTTTCCGTGTCATTAACTGATCCATACTCACTGTGAAAATGGAGGCATCTATAGTGCAGGTGCCTCCGTTTTTACAGTGAACTTTATCGTAACGTAACCTATTTCCTACCCTTCCACACTTGAAGTGTGCAAGGGTAGGAAATAGGTTACTTTTTCCCTTCCCCAAGTTGGGGAAGAGAAAAACTAGCAACTATTAAATAATTCTAAGAAGTCATTGAAACAATTCTTTATACCAAAATATAAAAAGTAGATAACCATTCACGGCCCGGCCGGAGTCCGAAAGTTATGTTCTCCTCCCCAACCTCGACAAGATTGCAAACGATTTCCTACTTTTCCACACTTCGGGAACACAAAGACCTAAAAGTAAATGTGAAAAGTAGGTAACCGTTTACGATCTAGCGAGGGCCAGGAAGTCATGTTATGCTTCCGGGACCTCCACAAGATCGCAAACAATTTCCTACATCTCCACACTCAGGGAAGACAAAATCTAACGAGTAAGAAACTAATAAATAATAACGCAAACTATTTCTTGCCTTTCCTCACTTTCTGAGGATGATAATAACAATAATGCTTGGCACAGAAAAGAGGGGGATACAAAATTTTTGACAACTGATGCAAAGCTTCTCTTAAATAGACATTTTTCAACCATTGTATGTACGTTAAATATTATTGTTATGAAAACCCTTCCACCTCTTCTAATTATCATAACATTAATTTGAACAGGTGAAAGGGTTTTTATAAATTTTCCAACGACGTGTTGACAACTTGAACATGTACAATACATATCCAAGTTTTCACCACGTTCATTGGTTACTTACAGTCATATTCTTATGAACTCTTTTTTATTTAATATTTTTCAATTTCCCTGTACAGGTCTTGAGTTGGTACCGTATATTATGTGTATGTTTGTTGCTTCTCATCACTTCCTCGAGTGACCGGTTGGTCGAGTGGTTAAATAACCTCCATGAATCATTCGCAGGTCCCTGAACTCGGGAGATTAGGAGATCAATCCCCAACGGACGTCGAAGGATTTTTTTTACTTTTTTCACTTTTTTAAATTAGTTATAGATTCTATTTCTATGACCATCCCATCTAATGCACCATTCATATATCAACTCAAACAATTAGTATGTCAGAGAAAATTCCAGCAACAGCAATGTTTTTGCCCTTTTATTTTCATTATTTTGTTGACCATGTACCCCCTCTTTACAAATGCTCTACATCAATAGCGGTGCATTCACATTTCACATGACAAGCAGTTGTTGCATACAATTTGAACAAAATACAATTTTAGAAAAGGAAATAAAAATAGTGGCAACATAAGAAGTACTTCTGTCCGAACAAACTTATTTCCAAGAGGATAACGGTGTGCTGCGACATGGGCACCCTTTCGTACCAGATCTGGCGCAAATGCTCATTCTACGAGTGCTCCAACAAAGACTTTGTCACATGACTGCACCACGCC